>JAEOAE010000438.1:0-66747 GCA_036365155.1 Meriones psammophilus
AGTTTTATATATACTTGATATGAGTCCTCTGTCAGATAAAGGGTTGGTGAAGATTCTTTATCAATCTGTGGAGAGATACGCTTTGTTTTGATGATGGTCCTTTGTTTTGCAAGCTTTTCAGTTTCATGAGGTCCCATTTATTGATTGTTGCTCATAGAGCCTGTGCTGTTGGGTTCTGCTAAGCAAGAGAGGACCTAACTAAAATGTCTAATCCCCATCCGGAAAGGCAAAGAGGATGGACATCAGAAGAAAGAAGAAAACAGGAAACAACCTGGAACCTACCACAGAGAGGGGTCTTTGAAGCCTCTGCCCTACAGACTATCAAAGCAGAAGCTAAGTCTGATGGGCAACTGTTGGGCAAGTGAATTTTTATGTAAGAACTGGGGAAATAGTAAAGGCTGGAGAGGACAGAGGTCTCCACAAGGAGAGCAACAGAACAAGAAAATTTGAACACAGGGAACTTCCCAGAGACTCATACTCCAACCAAGGACTATTCATAGAGATAACCCAGAACCCCTGCACAGATGTAGCCCAGGGCAGTTCAGAGTCAATTGGGTTACATAGTAATGAGTGAGGGCTGCCTCTGACATGAACCTGGCCTGCTCTTTAGTCACCTCCTCCTGAGGAGCAGCCTTACCAGGCCTCGACAATGCAGCCACTTTTGATGTTGGACTAAAGGACAGGAGAACCTCCTATCAGTGGACTTGAGGGTAGCATGCATGGCAGAGGAGAGGTGGGATTAGGAGGAGGAGGGCTTGGGGGGATGCAGAATGAATAAAGTGTAATTGATAACAAATTAAAAAAAAAAAAAAAAAATAATTTAGAACCTTAAATGACTTTCAAAAGTGGAAAACATGGAGTTAGTCAATTTACATGGGACATATCTACCCCTGGGGCAATGGTCTCCCTGAACCTACTCAGACCTCGGACACCACCACTGCTAGTTCTAGAACTGATGCAGGATGTTCCAATGAGGGTTAAGGCTATATTAAGGGGTTAATATTTCCTATAAGTCCACACCTGTTTGTTTATATCCCCCATTTTTATTCATTATTAGCCAGATAGAGCCAAGTAATTGTGGTAATGATACTTGCTTTTTGCCCAATGCTGTAATGCTAGTAAATTTACTAGCTGGTTACTCACATGCCTCGCTGGGTGCCTGTGCCCGTTGATGCCCTCACGCCAATGACTCTCTTCAGACAGAAAGGGATCTTGGAATTACAGCTGCCATTGTTCTGCCATCTCATTGGCGGCTGTTGGACCACCACGGCATTAGCCATGAGTCATACTGGGCAGACTTTCCAGACCCTGAATAATCTTTTAGTCAATGTAGCTCATGCCTTAGATGTACAAAAGGAATTAATGCTCAACTAAAAGGAGGTTTGATGGTGTTCAATCAGAATTGACCTCATGCAGGAGCAAAATGATACCCCTATAACCGTCGCTCAACAGCTGTCAATGAAAGTATGCTGGACTTTGTGTCACTATCACACAACATGGGGAAATTTTCCCTGTGCTGCAAATCTGTCTAAACAATTGTCTACCTATATTTTAGGTAATTGGACTGGAGAATTTGATACTATGATGGAGCAGCTGAGAGTGGCCATTGTCGTGGTAAATTCTACCAAGTGGACACAGGACTAGCCACAGGATTATCATCATGGATTGCTGCAGCCATGAATCATCTGAAGGAATGGGATGGCATGGGGCGTTAGCAGGCCTTCTGGTGTTGGTCACCTTGGTTTGCCTGTGGTATATATGCAGATTAGAGTCTCACAACAGCGTAATGCAGCCATGACCATTCAGGCCTTTACAGCCATTGAAGCAGGACAGTCTCCCCAAGCATGGTTGGCTACCATAAAAAGCCAAAATGTATGCTCAGGATGCAAGGCTAAGCACTGCACTCAGGGTCAGCCGCTTTGGACCCAGAGAAAGAGCATGTCTGTTGCATGAGGTTGATGCCCCAGGTCTTACCTCTGAGAAAAAGGTATCAGGCGGGTCACAGTGCTCACTAACCCTAACCCTAACCCTATTAGCACCAACTTTTTAACTCTAACCCTACACTAACCTAACCTAACCTAAACCTAATCACGCCCTAACTTGTTCTACCGGGAACAGGTTTCCATCAAAAGAACATAGCATAAACAACGTAAGCGCTACTTCACATACATTAATCGATCGTTCAGTGTCTAGTGGGAAAACGAAAGTGATATATCACACTGTACAGCACAAACAAATTTCCGAAGAACATAGCATAAGCACTACTGCATAAACTAAATCACATGTGTTACCACTCTCGCTCATTTAAGAATACAAGGAAAATTGAAAAGTGATATAAGCACCTGTACAACACAGGAACAAGTTTTGAGCAGAAAGAACAGAAAAGCAAAGCACTACTTTTAAGCGGAATCACATGTGTGTTGCTGCTCAATTAGGAATACAGGAAACTGAAAAGTGTTATCATCTGCTATGCACGGCAAAAAGTTTCTTGAAGAAAGAAAAGCTAAAAGCACAAATTTGTAAAATAATTCACATACATATCGACCATTTAATTATTATAACAGGAAAACAGAAAAGTGATTTATCACACTGTAAGCACAGAAACAAGTTTTCCAACAGAAGAACAGAAAGCATGAAAGCAATACTTTGTAAACTAAATCAC
Organism: Meriones psammophilus; assembly: GCA_036365155.1. Taxonomy (NCBI): domain Eukaryota; kingdom Metazoa; phylum Chordata; class Mammalia; order Rodentia; family Muridae; genus Meriones; species Meriones psammophilus. The sequence continues at coordinate 2,663 of JAEOAE010000438.1, forward strand.
ATGTGTGCCACTCGCACATTTAAGAATACAGGAAAATTGAAAGAGTGATATAAAGCACTGTACAACACAGAACAAGTTTAGAGCGAAGAACAGAAAAGCAAAGCACTGCTTTGTAGCTTCTAAATCACGTATTAACCGCTCACTCAATTTAGGGTACAGAGAGAGTGAAAAGCAATACGTCAAAATGCACAGCAAAGAAACAAGTTTTCATCAAAAGGAACAGAAAATGCAAAGCACAACTTTAAACTAATTCATATTTGTGTCGCCTGTTCAACTATTATAACAAAGAAAACTGAAAAGTGATATATAACCTAATCCTAACCTAAGCCCTAAACCTACCCATACCTCTACACTAACCTTAAACCTCATCCTAGCGCTAACCCTAACCCTTCTTGTTACTAACAGGAACAAGTTTCCAGCGAAAAGAACAGAAATGCAAAGCACTACTTTGTAAACTAAATTACATGTGCCACTCATGAGTGGGAATACAGGAAAACTGAAAAGTGATATAGCACTGGACAGCACAGGAACAAGTTTCGAACAATAGAACAGAAAATCAAAGCGCTATTTTAAGCGGAATCACATGTGTGCTCGCTCAATTAGGAATACAAAGAAAACTGAAAAGTGTTATCTCACACTGTATGGCACAGAAACAATTTTCCATCGAAAGAAGAAAGCACAAGAACAACTTTGTAAATTAATTCACATATGTCGCTTGTTCCAATTATTATAAGAGAAAACTGAAAAGTGATATATCACACTGTACAGCACAGGAACAAGTTTCCATCAGAAAGAACATCAGCATAAAGCACAACTGAGTAAACTAATTCACATACATGTTGCCCATTCAATTATTATAACAGGAAAACTGAAAAATGATATATCACACTGTATGCTGCACAGGAACAAGTTTCCAGCGAAACAACAGAAGAGCAAACACAACTTTGTAAGGTTGATTCACATATGTGACACCCGTTCAATTATTATAATGGGAAAACTGAAAGTGATATATCACAGTGCACAGCACAGGAACAAGTTTCCAATGTAAGAACATAGCGGAAAGCACTACTTTGTAAGCTATATCACATGTAGCCAACTCGCTCAATTAGGAATACTGGAAAACTGAAAAAGCGATATATCGAAATGTATGGCAAAACAACTTTTCATCGAAGAACAAAAGCGCTAAGCATAACTTTGTAAACTAATTCACATCGTGTCACCCATTCGAATTATTATAACAGGAAAACTGAAAGTGATATATCGAACTGGAACCTGCTTCCATCTAAAGAACAGAAACACAAAGCACAACTTTGTAAAACTAATTCACATTCGTTGCGCCTGTTCAATTATTATAACAGGAAAAATGAAAGTGATATAACCTAACCTAACCTAAGCTAACCCTAACCTAACCTAACTCTAACTTGTTCCTAACAGGAACAATTTTCCAATGAAAGAACAGAAGCATAAAGCAGAACTCTGTAAATTAATTCACATATGTGTCACCTGTTCAATTATTATAACAGGAAAAAATGAAAATTGATATAGCCTAACCTAACCTAAACCCCTAACTAACCTAACCTAACCTAACCCTAACCTAACCTAACCTAACTTTAACTTCTTCCTAACAGGAACAAGTTTCAATGAAAGAATAGAAAGCATAAAGCACAACTTTGTAACTACTTCATACATGTCGCCGTTCAATTATTATAACAGGAAAACTGAAAGAGTGATATATCACACTGTACAGCACAGAAACAAATTTCCTTGAAAGAACATAAACACAAAGCACTACTTTGTAAAGCTAAATCACATGTGCCACTCGCTCATTTAGAATACAGGAAAATTGAAAAGTGATATATAACAGGAACACTGTACAGCACACAGGAATCACAATGTTGCTCACTCAATTAAGAATACAGAAACAGTGTTAAAATGGCAAAAGTTTCATCGAAAGAACAAAAGCAAAGCACAAATTTATAAAATAATTCACATTTTTGTTGCCCATTCAATTATTATAACAGGAAACTGAAAGTATATATCACACTGTACAGCACAGAAAAAGTTTCCTGTCAGAAGACAGAAACTCAAAACCACTACTTTATAAACTGAATCACATAGGTGCCACTTGCTCATTTAAGAATACAGGAAAATTGAAGTGATATAGCTATACCCAACATAACAGTTTAAAGCAGAAAAGCAATTACTGCTTTGTAACTAAATCACATGTGTGTCCTCTGAATTAAGTACAGGGAAAATGAAAAGCAATAAATTGAAATGTACAGCAAAGAAACAAGTTTTCATCAACACACAAGTTTAAAGCACAACTCAAAACCTAATTCACATTAGGTGTTCCAGTTAAATCAAATGCAGGAAAACTGAAAAGTATAATCTAAGAATAAAGGAAAACTGAAAAGTGATATATCACTAACCCTGTACAAGCACAGGAACTAGAATTTTCCAACAGAAGAAAGAACAGAACATAAAGCAAAGCACTGCTTTGTAAACTAAATCACATGTGTGCCTTTCGCTCAATTAGGAATACAGAAACCTAAATGTACAGAAAAGCAATTTCATTGAACTGTACAGCACAAGCAAACTAACACAGTTTTCTGTTCATAACAGGAAACTGAAAAGTGAAGCCCTAAAGCACAACTAACCCTTGCCTAACCTAATAACCTCACATACCTAAGCCGTTCAGTTGTTTAACCAGTTCAATAAAATAAGCAATGTAAAACCTGACCTAAGCCTTTTGTTCAACTAAAACAGGAACTAACATAAATGCCCTCTGCTTTGTAAAATCAAATGTGTGCCATTCTCTCTGTTAGGAATACAGGAAAACTAACATATAGCCTGTAACCTAGGAACAAGTTTCAAGCAATGAACAGAACAGAACAGAAAAGCACCTTTTAAGCGGAATCTAATGTGTGGCGTCGCTCAATTAGGGAATTGGGAAAACTAAAAGTGTTGCAGGAACAAAAACAAGTTTCCAAGAAAGAACATAAATGCAAAGCACTAATTTGTAAACTAATTCACATATGTGTTGCCACGTTAATTATTATATTAGGAAAACTGAAAGTGATATATTAAAATGTACAGCAAGGAACAAGTTTCCATCGAAAGAACAGAAGCACAAAGCACAACTTTGTAAACTAATTCACATTATAACAGGAAAACTGAAAAGTTACAGCCAAGTTCAATTATTATAACAGGAAAACTGAAAAGTGACCTCGATAACCTAACCTGCTTCCATAACCACAGGCTTTTGTAAACCTAATTCCTAATTATAGGCCCTAAGTGATATAAGCCTAACACTAAGCCCTAGCCCCCAAATCAGCCTGTGTTGGCCATAGCCTAAGGCCTGCCCTAGTATAACCCTAACCCTTACCTAACCTAACCTAAACCTAACCTAACTTGTTCCTAAAACAGGAACAAGTTTCCAATGAAAAGAACATAAATGCAAAGCACTACTTTGTAAACTAAATCACATGTGTGCCATTCTCTCAATTAGGAATACAGGAAAACTGAAAAGACATATAACCCTGTACAGCACAGGAACAAGTTTCAAGCGAAAGAACAGGGAAAGCAAAGCACTACTTTTAAAGGAATCATATGTGTGTCAATTCGCTCAATTAGGAATACAGGAAAACTGAAAAGTGTTATCTGCACTCTATGGCACAGAAACAAGTTTCCATCGAAGAACAGAAATGCAAAGCACAACTTTGTAAACTAATTCACATATGTGTTGCCGTTCAATTATTATAACAGGAAAACTGAAATGTGATATATTGAACTGTACAGCACCGGAACCTGCTTCCATCGAAAGAACAGAAGCGAAAAGCACAATATTTAACCTAATTCATATATGTGTCACCCGTTCAATTATTATAACAGGGAAAACTGAAAAGTGATATATCACTGTACAGCACAGAAACAAGTTTCCAACAGAAGAACAAGCACAAAGTACTACTTTGTAAGCTAAATCACATGTGTGTCGCTCACTCAATTAGGGAATACAGGAAACTGGCGTGACCTCGACCTGTACAGCACTGGGAACCTGTTTCCATCGAAAGAACAGAAGCAGAAAAGCAAAACTTTGTAAACTAATTCAAAAGGCGTGTCGCCCGTTCAATTATTATAACAGGAAAAATGAAAAGTGATAGCTAACCCTAACCCTATCCCCTACCTAACACTAACCCTAGCAGCCTAAACCTCCTCTAACCTAACCCTAACCTAACCCTACCACTAACCTAACTAATAGCGTAACAGTACAAAGTCCCAATTTATTTTCTAATATATCAGACCTCTCTCTTTCCCGTCCAAAACAAAAGGGGAGCCCCTAACCGCTCCTAACTAAGCTGGAAAACCTAACCTTCCTGAGTGCTCTCTACAAACAACTCCACACCTAACAAATTTCCATGGATGTGGAAGAACATAAGGTTGCTGCTATTTAAAGTGGGCTGTAGCTGGGGTCACTATTGTTCAAGGTTGTAAACTAAATCACATGTGTGCCACTCTCTCAATTCTCAATTACAGGAAAACTTAAAGTGATATATCTAAAGGAAACTTGATGGTGTTCAAAGAGGATTGACCTCATGTAGAACAAATTGATACCCTATGGCAAAACACTCAACTCAGTGTCAATGAAAATATGCTGTACTTGGAGTCACTAGCATATAACATGAGAATTTTCCTGTGCTGCAAATCTGTCTAAACAATTGTCAAGCTATATTTTAGGTAATTGGACTGGAAGAATTCGATGCTACGATGGAGCAGCTGAGGTGGCCATTGTCACAATAAATTCTACCAGAGTGGACACAGGACTAGCCACAGGATTATCCTCATGGATTGCTGCAGCCATGAATCATCTGAAGGAATGGCGGGCATGGGGGCGTTATCAGGCCTTCTGGTGTTGGTCTCCTTGGTTTGCCTGTGGTATATATGCAAGATTAGAGTCTCACAACAGTGTGATGCAGCCATGATCATTCAGGCCTTTACAGCCATTGAAGCAGGACATTCTCCCCAAGCATGGTTGGATACCATAAAAAGCTAAAATGTTACGCTCAGGATGCAAGGCAAGCACTGCACTCAGGGTCCCAGCGCTTTGGACCCACAGAAGAGCATGTCTGATTGCATGCGGGTTGATGCCCCAGGTCCCGCCTCTGAGAAAAGGTATCGGACGGGTCTGATGCTCTTTGGGTGGATGACACCCTAAATGAACATCGGTACAAAGTCCCAATTTATTTCTAACATCAGAGATCAGACCTCTACTCTTGCCTGATCGTCGAAAACAAAAGCGGAAATGGGAGAGCTGCGGAATGCTATGCCCAAAAGATGGAGCTGGTTTCCGCCTTCCACCTTTCCTATGGTGAGTGCTCTCTGTCACGAACAATTCCACATTTGGCTAAGGCTGAGGATCAGGATTGCTTCCATGTATGTGGATCTATCTGCATTGTCCACGTGGCATGCCTGGGCTGGCCTCCCAGAGGCTATTTAAGCTGTGGGCTGGCTTTCCCCAGGGTCAGATGATTGTTCAAGGTTCCTGAATAAACTGCATTGAAAAAAAAAAAAAAACAATAGGTATTAAACCAAAAATAAATAAATAAATAAATAAAAGAAAATTTTAAAAATACAAAAAAGTGATATAGCACTGTACAGCACAGGAACAAGTTTGAGTGAGAAAGAACAGAAAAGCAAAGCACTACTTTTAAGCGGAATCACATGTGTGTCACTTTCGCTCAATTAGGAATACAGGAAAACTGAAAAGTGTTATTTAGCACTTTATATCACAGAAATAAGTTTCCATGAAGAAGAAGCATAAAGCACAACTTTTTAAACTAATTCACATACATATCGCCCGTTCAATTATTATAACAGGAAAACTGAAAAGTGATATATCGAACTGTACAGCACAGGAACCTGCTTCCTTTGAAAGAACAAGCGAAAAGCACAACTTTGAAAACTAATTCACATCACGTGTCGCCTGTTCAATTATTATAACAGGGAAAACAGAAAAGTGATATATCACACTATACAGCACAGAAACAAGTTTCCAACAGAAGAACAGAAGCATAAAGCACAACTTTGTAAACTAATTCACATTCGTGTCTCCTGTTCAATTATTATAACAGGAAAACTGAAAAGTGATATAACCCTGATCCTCACACTAAGCCCCTAACTCTACCCTAAACCCTAACCTAAACCCTAACCTAACCTGACCCTAGCCCTAACCTAACTTGTTCCTAACATGAACAAGTTTCAAACAAAAAGAAGAATAAGCATAAAGCAATACTTGTAAACTAAATCACATGTGTGTGGCTCAAAAAATTAGGAATACAGGAAAACTGAAAAGTGATATATCGCATTGTACAGCACAGGAACTAGTTTCGAACAAAGAAAAGAAAAGCAAAGCACTATTTTTGTAAACTAAATCATATTTGTGTCGCTCAAAAATAGGAATACAGGAAAACTGAAAAGTGATATATCGCACCAGACAGCACAGAAACAAGTTTGAGCAGAAAGAACAGAAAAGCAAAGCAGTACTTTTAAAGCGGAATCACATGTGTGTCGCTCGCTCAATTAGGAATACAGGAAAGCTGAAAAGTGTTATCTCACACTGTAAGGAAGAGAAACATGTTTCCATCGAAAGAACAAGCATAAAGCACAACTTTGTAAACTGATTCACATACTTGCCGCCTGTTCAATTATTATAATAGGGAAAACTGAAAATTGATATAACCCTAGCCTAACCTAACCGTAACCCTGTAACCTTAACCCTTACCCTAACACTAACCTAATCCCTAACCCTAACCTAACCACACCTAACCTAACCTAACCCTAAACCTAACTTGTTTCCTAACAGGAACAAGTTTCCAATGAAAAGAACATAAACACAAAGCACTACTTTGTAAACTAAATCACATGTGTGTCACTCGCTCAATTAGGAATACAGGAAAACTGAAAAGTGATATAGCACCATGCAGCACAGGAACAAGTTTCCAATAAAGAACAGAAAAAAAAGCACTACTTTTAAAGCGGAATCACATGTGTGTCGCTTGCTCAATTAGGAATACAGGAAAACTGAAAAGTGTTATCTCGCGCACTGTAAGGCAGAGAAACAAGTTTCCATCAAGAACAAGCGCTTAGTTTCTTTAGATGCACAGGTGTTAGTGGGTTTGTCCTATTTTGTATGTCTATATGGTGAGTATATACCATGTGTGTCTTTTTGCTTCTGGGACAACTCACTCAGGATGATCCTTTCCAGATCCCACCATTTACCTGCAAATTTCATGATTTCCTCATTTATCATTGCTGAGTAATATTCCATTGTGTAGATGTACCACATTTTCTGCATCCATTCTTCAGTTGAGGGCATCTGGGTTGTTTCCAGCTTCTGGCTATTCAAATAAAGCTGCTACAAACATGGTTGAGCAAATTTCCTTTTTGTGTGCTTGAGCCTCTTTTGGATATATGCCTGGAAGTGGTATGGCTGGATCTTGGGAAGCACTATTCCTAGTTGTCTGAAAATGCCAGATTGATTTCCAGAGTGGTTGTACCAGTTTACATTCCACCAGCAGTGGAGAAGTGTTCCTCTTTCTCCACAACCACTCAGTATATGTTGTCACTTGAGTTTTTGATCTTGGCCATTCTCATGGGTGTAGGTGAAATCTCAGGGTTGTTTTGATTTGCATTTCCCTATTGGCTAGTAAGGTTGAGCATTTCTTTAAGTGCTTCTCTGCCATTCAGTATTCCTCTACAGAAAATTCTCTGTTTAGCTCTGTTCCTCATGTTTTAAGTGGGTTACTTGGTTTGCTGCTTTTCAGCTTCTTTAGTTATGTATATATACTTGATATGAGTCCTCTGTCAGATAAAGGGTTGGTGAAGATTCTTTCCCAATCTGTAGGAGATCGCTTTGTTTTGATGATGGTGTCCTTTGTTTGCAGAAGCTTTTCAGTTTCATGAGGTCCCATTTATTGATTGTTGCTCTTAGAGCCTGTGCTGTTGGAGTTCTGCTAAGCAAGAGAGAGGACTGTAACTAAAATGTCTAATCCCCATCCGGAAGGCAAAGAGGATGGACATCAGAAGAAGAAGAAAACAGGAAACAACCTAGGAACCTACACAGAGGGTCTTTGAAAGCCTCTGCCCTACAGATTTTCAAAGCAGAATCTAAGCCTGATGGGCAACTGTTGGGCAAGTGAATGGAATTTTATGTAAGAACTGGGAAAGAGTAAGAGCTGGGAGGACAGGGTCTCCACAAGGAGAGCAACAGAACAAGAAAATTTGAACACAGGGAACTTCCCAGAGACTCATACTCCAACCAAGGACTATTCATAGAGATAACCCAGAACCCCTGCACAGATGTAGCCCAGGGCAGTTCAGAGTCAATTGGGTTACATAGTAATGAGAGAGGGCTGCCTCTGACATGAGATGACTGGCCTGCTCTTTAGTCACCTCCTCTGAGAGGAGCAACCTTACCAGGCCATAATAGAGGACAATGCAGCCACTTTTGATGTGAACTGATGGACTAGGATAAGAAAGGGGAGGCTCCCCTATAAGTGGACTTGGGAGTGGCATGCATCAGAGGGAAGAGGGAGGGTGGGATTGGGAGGTGAGGGCTTATGGGGGGATGCAAGTGAATAAAGTGTAATTGATGAAAAATTAAAAAAAGGAAAAAAATAATAATTAAAGAACCTTAAATGACTTTCAAAAGTGGAGGAAAACATTGAGTTAGTCAATTTACATGGGGCATGTCTCGCCCCTGGGGGCAATGGTCTCCTGTGCCTATTCAGACCTCGGACACCACCACTGCTAGTTCTAGAACCAATGCAGGATGTTCCAGCGAGGGGTTAAGGCTTCTCATAATATTTCCTATAAGTCCACACCTGTTTGTTTACATCCCCATTTTATTCATTATTAGCCAGATAGAGCCAAGTAATTGTAGTAATGATACTTGCTTTTTTGCCCAATGCTGTAATGCTAGTAAATTTACTAGCTGGTTACTCACATGCCTCGCTGGGTGCCTGTGCCCGTTGATGCCCTCACGCTATGACTCTCTTCAGACAGAAAAGGGATCTTGGAATTACAGCTGCCATTGTTACTGCCATCTCATTGGCGGCTGTTGGAGCTACCACCACGGCATTAGCCAAGAGTCATACTGGGCAGACTGTTCAGACCCTGAATAACCTTTTAGCCAAAGGTAGCTCATGCCTTAGATGTACAAAAGGAATTAATGCTCAACTAAAGGAGGTTTGATGGTGTTCAATCAGAGGTTTGACCTCGTGCAGGAGCAAATTGATACCCTATGGCAAATCGCTCAACTTGGCTGTCAATGAAAGTATGCTGGACTTTGTGTCACTAGCATACAACATGAGAATTTTCCCTGTGCTGCAAATCTGTCTAAACAATTGTCAAGCTATATTTTAGGTAATTGGACTGGAGAATTCGATACTATGATGGACCAGCTGAGAGTGGCCATTGTCAGGGTAAATTCTACCAGAGTGGACTTGGGACTAGCCACAGGATTATCATCATGGATTGCTGCAGCCATGAATCATCTGAAGGAATGGGCGGGCATGGGGCTTTAGCAGGCCTTCTGGTGTTAGTCACCTTGGTTTGCCTGTGGTATATATGCAAGATTAGAGTCTCACAACAGCGTAATGCAGCCATGACCATTCAGGCCTTTACAGCCATTGAAGCAGGACATTCTCCCCAAGCATGGTTGGCTACCATAAAAAGCCAAAATGTTACGCTCAGGATGCAAGGCTAAGCACTGCACTCAGGGTCAGCAGCCTTGGACCCAGAGAAGAGCATGTCTGATTGCATGCGGGTTGATGCCCCAGGTCCCGCCTCTGAGAAAAGGTATCGGACGGGTCTGATGCTCTTTGGGTGGATGACACCTAAATGAACATCAGTACAAAGTCCCAATTTATTTCTAATATCAGAGATCAGACCTCTACTCTTGCCTGATCGTCCAAAACAAAAGTGGGAACTGTAGAGCTGCGTAATACCGCCTGAAAGATGGAGCTGGTTTCCGCCTTCCACCTTCCCGATGGTGAGTGCTCTCTGTCACAAACAACTCCACATTTAGCTAAGGCTGAGGATCTGGCTTGCTTCCATGTATGTGGACCTATCTGCATTGCCCGTGGCATGCTGAGGTTAGCTACCCAGAGGCTATTTAAAGTGGGCTGCCTTTCCCCAGGGTCAGATGATTGTTCAAGGTTCCTGAATAAACTGCATTGAAAAAAAAAAAAAAGATAAAAATATATATATATAAAAAAAAACAAATCCAGAAACACATCAAAAACATCAACCATCATGATCAACTAGGCTTCATCAGAAATTTAGGGATAATTCAATGTATAAAATTCAATAAATATAAACCATCATATAACAGACTAAAATGCAATACCCACATTGTCATCTAAACTTTTCTATGTAGCATATTATGATCTTCTAATAAGTTCAGATAATTTTAAAATATTTTACTTGGTAAGGTTAAAATATTGACATTATTCACTGTCAAATTTTAATAAATGTGAGTTAAGTGAATGAATAGAAACACAACCAATCAGAAGCATACCTTTCCATTTTTGGATGTTGATATCAAACACATAGATAATACTACTATGCTCTGAACCTCTTACAGTGAGCCATGGATACTCAATACTATAATTTCATACTTGGGTTGTTACACAGAATGGTAAAGTTATATCAACTTAGTTTCAGAACTTAAAATTTGAGTACTTTAGAACACTGCCCAGTGTACTCATAATTACATAGCATTGTGACAAGATATATATCATGCAAACATGTGTATCTATATTTCAGTAAATATATATGAAGTAAAATAATATTATTAGTGGAATATGAAAATATGTATTTCACCTACTCAGATTTTCATGATGATCTGCATGTATTAATAAATATTAACATGACAGAGTTAGGCTTTGAGAAAATTGTAGTGACAGCATGTAAAATAGGTACGATAATGAGATAAGAATACTAGAGGCAGGGCTTAGGGAAAATTGTTTTCAATCTGACTTGTAAATTGGATTCATTTAAGGGATAAATTAGAGAATGAAATGTTAAAATGAGAACACATCTCAAAAGTATTGAATGGTTGTAGCCAGTGACTGCATAAGGTAGATTAATTTTTAAAAATATGAAACATTAAAAAATATGAGTTATTTCCCTCAGAATGATCTTTCTAGATCCCACCATTTGCCTTCAAATTTCATGATTTCCACCTTTTTGATTGCTGAGTAGTATTCCATTGTATAAAAATACCACAATTTCTATACCCACTCCGTTGATGGATATCTGGGTTGTTTCAGGTTCTGGCTATTACAAATAAAGCTGCTATAAACATGGTTAAAAAGAGAAAAAGAAGAAAGAACACAAGCATAAGCACAACTTTGTAAACTAATTCACATACGTGTTGCCCTTTCAGTTATTATAACAGGAAAACTAAACAGTGATATATCACACTATACAGCACAGAAACAAGTTTCCAACAGAAGAACAGAAAGCATAAAGCAATACTTTGTAAACTAAATCACATGTGTGTGTCGCTCGCTCAATTAGAATACAGGAAAATTGAATAGTGATATATCACTGTACAGCGCAGGAACAAGTTTCAACAAAGAACAGAAGAGAAAAGCATGACTTTTAAATGGAATCACATGTGTATCACTCGCTCAATGAGGAATACAGAAAAACTGAAAAGTGATATATTGAACTGTACGGCAAAAGAAACAAGTTTTCATCGAAAGAACAGAAACACAAAGCACAACATTGTAAACTAATTCACATATGTGTCGCCTGTTCAATTATTATAACAGGAAAACTGAAAGTGATATATCACACTGTACAGCACAGAAACAAGTTTCCAACAGAAGAAAAGGCAAAGCACTACTTTGTAAAACTAAATCACATGTGTGTCGCTCAAAAATAGGAATACAGGAAAAGTGAAAAGTGATATATCGCACCATACAGCACAGAAACAAGTTTCCAAGGAAAGAATAGAAAAGCAAAGCAATACTCTTAAAGGAATTACATGTGTCACTTGCTCAATTAGGAATACAGGAAAACTGAAAAGTGTTATCTTGCACTGTACTGCACAAAAACAAGTTTCCATCGAAAGAAAGAAAAGCAAAGCACAACTTTTTGTAAACTAATTCACATACGTATCGCCTGTTCAATTATTATAACAGGAAAACCGAAAAGTGATATAACCTAACCTAACCTAACCATAACCTAACCTAACCCTAAGCCTGCCCTAACACTAATCCTAACCACTAACCTAAAGCTAACCTAACCTAACCTAACAGCTAAGTTGTTCCTAATAGGAACAAATTTCCAACAAAGAACATAAGCGAAAGCAGTACTTTGTAAACTAAGTCACATGTGTGTCTTTCGCTCAATTAGGAATACAGGAAAACTGAAAAGTGATATAACACAGTGTACAGCACAGGAAAAATTTTCAAATGAAAGAACAGAAAAGCAAAGCACTACATTTAAATGGAATCACTGGTGTGTCTATCGAGACAATTAGGAATACAGGAAAACTGAAAGTGTTATCCCAGAAACTATAAGGCACAGAAACAAGTTTCCATCGAAAAAACAGAAATGCAAAGCACAACTGTAAAACTAATTCATATCACGTGTAAGCCCATTCAATTATTATAACAGGAAAACTGAAAAGTGATATATCACACTGTAGAGCACAGAAACAAGTTTCCAACAGAAAAACAGAAACACAAAGCAGTAGTTTGTAAACTAAATCACATGTGTGTCGCTCACTCAATTAGGAATACAGAAACTGGCGATAAATCGAAATGTATGGCCAGAAACAAGTTTTCATCTAAAGAACAGAAAAGCAAAGCAAAACTTTGTAAACTAATACACATTCATGTCGACTGTTCAATTATTATAACAGGAAAACTGAAAAATGATATAACCTAACCTAAGCCTAAGCCTAACCCTAACCCTAACCTAACAAGTGCCCTACCCCCTGCCTAACCCTCACCTCACCCTCACCTCACCCCTCACCCTCACCCTCACCTCACCTAACCCTAACCTAATCCTAGCCCCTTGTTTCCTAACAGGAACAAGTTTCAACAAAGAACATAAGCGCAATGCACTACTTTTGTAAACTAAATCACATGTGTGCCACTCGCTCAATTAGGAATACAGGAAAACTGAAAAGAGACATAACGCATTGTACAGCACAGGAACAATTTTTCGATCGAAAGAACAGAAAAGCAAAGCACTACTTTTAAGCGGAATCACATGTGTGTGTGGCTCGCTCAATTAGGAATACAGGAAAACTGAAAAGTGTTATCTCACACTGTATGGCACAAAAACAAGTTTCCATCGAAAGAACAGAAATGCAAAGCACAACTTTGTAAACTAATTCACATATGTGTCGCCCGTTCAATTATTATAACAGGAAAACTGAAAAGTGATATATCGAACTGTACAGCACAGGAACAAGTTTCCATCAAAAGAACAGAAGCATAAAGCACAACTTTGTAAACTAATTCACATAATGTGTCACCTGTTCAATTATTATAACAGGAAAATTGAAGAGTGATATAGCCTAACCCCTAACCCTAGGCCCCTAACCTAATTTCTAACCCTAACACCAACCCCCTAACCTAACCTAACCCTAACCTAATCCTAATACTAACCCTAATCCTGCTCTAACGTAACCCTAACCTAACCTAACTCTAACCCTAACTTGTTCCAAACAGGAACAAGTTTCCAATGAAAAAGAACATAAGCGCAAAGCACTACTTTGTTAACTAAATCACATGTGTGCCTCTCGCTCAATTAGGAATACCAGAAAACTGAAAAGTGATATAGTGCACTGTACAGCACAGGAACAAGTTTCGACGAGAAAGAACAGAAAAGCAAAGCACTACTTTTAAATGGAATCACATGTGTGTCGCTCGGTCATTAGGAATGAAAGACTCCCGCTAGAGCCTCTCTGAGGCGGAGACTCCGCTTCCCAGGTACAGCGAGACCAGCCTTTGGATGCAAGCCTTAAGCGGTTTATTTCGATACACGTGTACCGGGCGACTAAGCCTATCGGAGGACTTGCGTGTCCTCTGTGTGTAAAGCTGGGGTTTTTATAGGGTTGCAGAGCAGAAAGGTTACAAGCGAAAAGCATGGTTACAGGGAGCTGATTGGTACATTTAAATGAGACCACAATTTGCGTCAGAGTTTGGCAGGGATACCAAGATACCAGGAACTGGATGGTCGGAACAGTCATGATGACCCCCTTAACTGCGCCACCTGTTGTTTTTCTCAGATCTCCTATCTCAGCTGGAACAGTTCCACAGATGTGGGGGTTAACACAAGTTGTTTCTTAGCTCAACTGGGGCAGCCTGACTGCAGATATCCCGAGGGGTTGCACAGCCGGGTTTCTCAGTAATTTTCCAGTTCCCCACCTAGCCTACAGAGTTTCTCAAAACAGGGTGTATCACAAAATGGCGTTAGCTATGTTTAGCAAGGTGGCGGGTGGGTGTCTTTCATTCCCCATGTTTCTTCTAATTTAGAATGGAATCTTCCATTCTAGGGCCTAGGGAGAGTCAGTTTTTGTCCCCTGCTGTCTGAACTGATGATACTCCTGGGTTTACACCAGCGCCTGTATGACAGAGGCGGTCTTTCATAAACTGGATCAGTCGGTTTAGGATACAAGGCCCGAAGGACAGAATCAAGGATCACAATTAGAGGGCCCATGAGGAGGCGACAGTAGTGGTGAACCAGGGGCTTTATTGAACCAGCTCTCGTACCAGTTTTGTCCCTCCTTGAAGAGTTTTTCTCTCTGGCTAAGTCTCTCCTAAGCAGCCATATTATCTCTAACTAAGCCAGTATGGTCGGCATAAAAGCAGCATTCTTCTTTTAAGGCTGCACACAATCCCCCTTCTTGTAGGAAAAGGATGTCAGCCCCTTCGGTTCTGTAAGACCACTTCTGACAGAGAGGTTAGGGATTTTTTCTAAAGCACTTATTGATTCTTCCAATGCCTGCAAGTCGGTATGCATGGCCTGTTGTAGCTGTCTGAACTGAGTGGTTTCTACCAGAGCAGCAGAACCAGTCCCTACTCAGCTGCAATTCCCCCAACTGTGAGTCCCCCTAGTATCAAGGCCAGGTTAAAGATACAGGCTCCTAGAGTACCCGGGTGATCCCCTCAAAATATTTGTAAACATATTCCGATTCATGATAGACAACTTTGGGCCCAGAGCTCAATGAGGACACAAAAGTCAAATTTTGGTTGAGAATTAATGCAGATACACAGGGTGCTAAGCCCGGGCTGCAAGCCCGATAGGTCCCATTGGGGCCCGTTAGTAGTAGGAGCCGGGTGGATCCTGGAGGTTGAGTTGCAGAGTTTTCAGTGAGTTTAGGGACTGACCCGATACAGGTTCCTCGGCCAGACACGTCCAGATAGCGTCAGCTTATGCTGGGAGGTTGGGTACAGTGTGGTGGGGGTGTGGTATAGTTTATAAAGTCCCCGTTATTGCAACCCCTTCATAATAAGGGGAGTGGAGACCAGGCACAGCCAGCATTCTTGGGGTTCTGCTGGGATTAGTGTAGTTAAGTATCTGGAAGGCTCCTGTATTAGACCAAAGCAGCCTATCACCTGTGCCTCGGTTTGAAAAGTGCGTGGTGTGGGGATACCTAGACTGGCTGGACTCAGAGTTCTGGCAGAGGGGGCATGGCTGCAGGCGGGATGGGTAATTTTCAGGTTGGGAGGAGGGGGCCCTCAGGTTTGGTAATACTGAGTTAGGCCGGCGGTTACCGTGGGCCTATCGAGGAATCAGCTGGGCGTATTATTCCTCCCTGGTTTCCAATTGGCCAGAGGCGCCTTGAATTCTCTTTCACGTAACCATCTCTCTTTATATTTTTTTTCCTTTGTCGGTAAAGGTAAGAATAAGCTGATTACAGGGTTTGGGAACAGGACGGGGGTCATCTGTATTGACTGCCCATAAACAGTTGTCAAACTTGGGGTCTCTAGTAAGCTGGATAAGCCCGGTTGAGGTAGGCTTCCAGTCAGTGGCGAACTCCTCACATCCCCATTCTGCACAATAGGGGTCAGTCCTGGTCCCACAATGTCCCGTTGCCAAGGAGAGTCAGAAGGGAGGGGCACATATAGAAGTGTACTTTGTGGTTTTTTCAGTCATGTGTCTGGCCTGGAATGTGATGGCATGGCCTTAGCTAAATCGAAACTTAGTTCAGGGAACCAGGTGTGTGTCTGCGGGAGCCATCTTGGAAGTTTTGTTAAGAGGACACCGAATTCATCTAGCAGGACCCAAGTCTAGTTTACAGGAATGTGGGGACTGGGTGTGACAGAGAAACAGGAGGAGAAAGAGTATCAAACTCGGGTGAGTCTTATCTTTAGTGGGTTCGGGTGCGATGAAGCTTCCATGCGAGGCTGGAGTCTGATCTCTTTCTGTGTCGCGATGGGCTGCTTTGGCGTGGGGGCGTGTACCCACGCTGCGATACCGTCTACCTTAAGGGCTGTGGGTGTCGTCAGCAGTACAGTGTAGGGTCCCTTCCAGCGCAGTTCAGGTTCCTGATCTGATGTCATCGTACCCAGACCCGTCCCCAACCTGGAACCGATGTGGTACCGCTGGTTGATTTAGCTGTCCTGTCCTGCGCAGCTACCAGTGGTTTCCAGACCTCCCGTTATACGATTTGCAGAGCCTGCAAATGAGCTTGGGAGAAGGCGTATCAGCAAAAGAGGCTATGTCAGAGTCAAAAGAAATGGGCAGCTGGTGGTGGGGCACCATAAAGGATTCGAAAGGGTGAGTCCATGAGGGCCCGGTGTATTTGGGCGGATACAATGCTAGAGGAAGGAGGGTCACCCAGTCTCTAGTGCCAGTTGCAAGCGTCAATTTGGTGAAAGTCTCCTTAATAGTTCTATTCATACGCTCTACCTGTCCTGAACTCTGGGCAGTGCGCACAGTGTAATTTCAATCAATCCCCAGTAATGTGGCCACCGACGACTTACCTGGGAGGCGAAAGCAGGGCAGTTGCCGGGCCCAGTGCCTGTGGCATACCATACCTGGGAAAATTTCTTCTAAAAGCTTTTGGTGGCGACTCTGGCAGTTTCATGTTTGGTAGGGTAGGCCTCTACCCATCCAGAGAATGTGTCCACAAATACCAGTAAGAACCGGTATCCATAGAGTCCAGGTTTTGCCTCAGTGAAGTCAATTTCCCAATGGGTACCAGGGCGTTGTCCTCGGACCCTGGTCCCTGAACCTATCTTGTTATGGCTTGCATTTTGGCAGGCGCTGCGCTGTGCACTTTTCAGTCACTTGTTGTAGAATCTTGTCTCTTTCCAGCAAATAGTGGGAGCTTTCTTCCCTTTCTAGGAGGTTTTTCATTTTTCTGGAACTAAGGTGGGTCAATTGGTGGAGTACTTAATCAGGTCTCGAGTCTGTTGTAATGGCCACAGAGGCTTTCCTTTAAAGTCAAACCCCCGCTCAGGACAGTAAGTAGCCCTCATTTTCTTAGGAGAATTTGGTCTTTCTCACTATAATGGAAGGGGGTTTTCGAAGGGAAAACTCTGCCTCGGCGGCTTTATAGCCAGAAGCTGGGAGATGTCTGAGTTCCTTAGCATTGCCACTTCCGGGCGATTCATCCACCAAGCGGTTGCCTCTAGCTTCGGGCTGTCTCCCTTTTGGTGGCTGGGGCAATGGATGATGCTCAATTTTGAGGGCAAAAACAACGCTTCAAGTAGGGCCAATATTTCAGTTTTATTTTTGATTTGTTTTCCTTCAGAGGTAAGCAACCCTCTTCTCCGATATATCTCCCCATGGATGTGAGCAGTGGCAAAGGCATAGCGGCTATCGGTATAAATGTTGAGCTTCTTACCTTCTGCCATCCGGAGAGCCTGGGTTAGGGCGATGAGTTCAGCCCGCTGTGCCAAAGTGTCAGGTGGTAGGGCCTTAGTCCAAATTACCTTAGTTTCGGTAGTAACCGCGGCCCCTGCTCTCCGTTCTCCGTTGTCCAGAAAGCTGCTCCCATCGGTGTACCAGGTGAAGTCGGCGTCAGGGAGGGGCTGGTCAGTCAGGTCAGGCCGGGTGCCATGTACTTCTGCAATTATCTGGAGACAGTCATGAGTTTCTGGACCTTCTGGTAGGGGAAGCAGTGTTGCCAGGTTAAGGGCTACCATGGGACCAAAATGTACTTGGTCAGTGTCCAGCAGTAGAGCCTGGTAGTGGGTCATGCAGGCATTGGAAAGCCATCAGCCGGAGGTTGTTTAACCAGGGCTTCCCATGAGGAGCCAGAACCGTTATTGGTTGTCCCATAGTCAGCTTGCCAGAGTCTTTAATCTTGAGGACAATTGCTGCCACCATCCTCAAACAAGGGGGGCCATCCTGGGGCCACTGGGTCTAGTTTCTTGGACAGGTAGGCGACCGGGCGCCTCCATGGTCCATGTTTTGAGTCAGGACTCCTTTAGCATATCCTGTTTCTCATCCACAAACAGCTCAAAGGGCTTGTTTAAGTCCGGAAGCCCCAACGCAGGGGAAGTCAGCAGGGCCTCTTTTATAGCTGCATAGGCTCTCTGCTGCTCATCCCCATGTAAAAAAGTCCCTTGTTTGGTGAGTGGGTGGGTAGCGTCGCAGCCATCTCCATGAATCCTGGGATCCAAAGGCGGCAAAACCCACAGTATCCAGGAACTCTCTTAATTGTCTCGGGCTTTGGGCACCAAATTTTTTAGAGTTGTCTGTTTCCGTGCCTTTGTCAACCATCTCTGTCCATCCCTGATCTGATAGCCCAAGTATGTGACCTGCCCTCTGACATATTTGGGCCTTTTTGCTGAGGCCCAGTATCCTAGAGTTTCCAAAGTCCTCAAAGGGCCTTTGTTCCCCTCTTACATTTTCCTCAGTTTCTGAAGCCAGGAGGAGGTCATCCACATATTGGAGCAAGATTAAAGCAGGGTGATGAACCTAAAATCAGCCAGGTCGGTGCAATGCCTCATCAAATAAGGTGGGGCTATTTTTGAACCCCTGTGGGAGTCTGGTCCAAGTAAGCTGACTCGATATTCCCAATTCTGGATCCTTCCACTCAAAGGCAAAAATGGGCTGACTCTGAGGTGGAGCCTCAGACAAAAGAATGCATCATAAGGTCTAATACCGTATACCAGGTGCACCTTGGAGAAGCCCAGTTAACAAATTATATGGGTTGGGAAGTGTAGGGTGTATATCCTCCACCCTTTTGTTGACTTCTCTCAAGTCCTGTACCAGGCGGTAGTCTTCTGTCCCTGGCTTTTTGACCAGAAGGAGAGGCATATTCAGGGGATTGACAAGGTATTAAAATGCCCTGATCTAAAAGCCTCTGAATGTGAGGCCTAATTCCTTAGTAAGCTTCATGCGACATTGGATATTGTTTAATGGAAGCGAGTTGCTGACACTTTTAGAGTGACCACCAGGGGTGGCTGGTGAATTGAGAGACCCATTTCTCCCGTTTCTGCCCAAGCTAGGGGAACTTTTCTAGCCAGACAGTCATTTCTTATGGCCAAGGCTTTTCAGGCTCATGAAGTCGGTATTCATCTTCCAGGTTTATAGTTAACACATGCAAAGGCTGTCCCTGAGGCCCAGTAATATGGGCCTTAGTCCCTCAAAGTGGATTTGTGCCTAAGTTTCATTAATAGATCTCTTCCCAACAGAGGATAAGGGCAATCAGGAACATGTAAAAGGGTGAGTCACCTTACGGTGGCAAGTTGTACTCTTCTTTCAGTGGTCCATCGGTACCTCTTTCCTCGGTGGCTCCTTAAACCCATGCCCGATTTGTCAGTCAAGGGTCCCGGTGAGGTGGTGAGCACCGAATGCTGGGCTCTGGTGTCCACCATTAAGGGTTATCCTGGGTTCAGGGAGGCTCCTGACCCTGACCTCCTAGTCTTCAGGTTTAACAGGGTGGCCTGGGGTTTAGGCTTTCGTGGCCCTCTTGGGTTCTTTTGGGCAGTCTCGGGCCCAATGTCCTTTTCCTTGCAGTAGGCACATTGATCTTTGTCTAGTCGTGGACCCCTACGGTCTCCCAGGCCCTGCCTACCCTGTCTCTGCCCTGTCACTACTGTGGCCAGTAACTTGCTAAATTCCTATTCCTCTTCGTTCTCTAACATTCTCTCTTTCCTCTGCTTCTCTTCTCAGCCTTTCATCTCTTTCTTCCTGTGTTTTCCTCTTATTAAAAATCCGCTCTGCCTCCTTCAATAAATCCTGTACTGTACTTTCTCTTAAGTTTTCAAGCCTCTCTAACGTCTTTCTAATATCTAGGGCAGACTGCCAGATGAAGGACATAGCTATGTTGGTTGCCTGATCTGGGTCTTCTGGATTGTAGGGAGTGTACATATGGTATGCCTCCTTGAGTCGTTCTAGAAAAGCGGAGGGGATTCCTCAGGTTTCTGGGTTACTAAGCAACCTGAGCCAAATTAGTAGGGCGCCTTGCAGCCCCATGGAGACCGCTATAAGGAACTGGCGATAGAGCGTAGGTGTTCCCTACGGCGCTCAGTGGAGAAGTCCCAAATAGGTCGTTCCAAAGGAAAGCGTCTATTCAGTGTGGCAGTTGGGTGGGTTGTCCATTGTCTCCTGGGACATTTTTGCGTGCTTCAGGGCGACCGCTGTTTTTCCTCGGTGGTCAATAGTGTCTGGAGCAACTGTTGGCAATCGTCCCAGGTGGGCTGATGGGTCACTAGAATAGACTCGATCAGTGCTGTGAGCCTAGAAGGGTCCTTTGAAAAAGCGGGGTATTATTTTCCAATTGTATAAGTCAGGCGGGAAAGGGCCAGTATTGGGTTGGCGGTCAGGCCCGTCCGCGGAAGGCCTGAGAGGAGGGATCGGGAGGGGGCTTCCCGGCGCCCCCTCAATCGTCCGCCACGGGGATGAGGTAAGTTCTTCCTGGGGTTCTCGTTTGGTGGCTGCCCCTCTGGTTCCCGAGCGGGGTCTGGGTTTCTGTAAGGAGGGGGCTGTTCAGTCAAGGTCAGAAGAGGCCATCATCTGCCCGGCAGTACCGGGGTGTCTTCTTACGTCTGGAGGTCTCCTCTGGAGCTGGTTTCGTGAGGACGGGTAAAGTGTAGGGTTAACCAGGGTTGGAACTAAGCGGGGAGGAAGGGAGGGGGCAGGCAGGGTGGGTTTCGGGCAGGGGAAAGGAGGAAGGCTTCACCATGGTGGGGTCTTTGACCAGAGATTCCCATGTGATGATATAGGGAACCTGGTCAAGATGTCCATGGGGTCCAGGATCCATGACTTTAGCCTTTACCTGTAAAATAATTTCTAGGTTAAAGGTGCCATCTTGTAGCCAGCCCACGTCAAGGGTTGGCCACTCAGATGAACAGAAGATGTCCCACTTTCCTTTTCGCACCTCCACGAAGGTTGTGAGCGATGTGTGAACTTCCTTGAAGTGCTGTAAAGTTAAACTTTTGGGAGTAGTGATAGTTTGTCCCATATTTTCAGATAAATAGAAAACACTTACTATACTTACTACAAAATTAGACAGACAAAACAGGACACAAGCGCGCTGCACGAAATCGGCGCATAAAACTGAGAGCCAAAATTCAGATGGAGGCTGTGTTGGAGTCGGTTCCTCCGTCTCCCAAATGAAACACGTAGCCCGGACAGGGTTTGAAGCCCGAAAAGTCTGGATTGGCTCGTGCTTCCAAGCAGACGGGAGCAGAAATCGGCTCCCTCCCCACCAAATGGGAACAGAAAAATCAGCTCCTACAAACACTCCTGAGATGTCTTGTCTGTCTGATTTTTTTGTAGTAAGTGTAATAAGTGTTTCCTATCTATCTGAAAGAAAAATGGGACAAACTGTCACTACTCCCAAAGTTTAACTTTATAGCAAAGAGCACAGGGGGAGGGTAGAGGCCCAGCCAGGGCAGGTTCAGGACCTGTGGGGAGTAAGCTACAGTAGAGCTCACAAGGGAGCCAAGGGAGTAGGCAAGGCTCATGGGCTTGCTGGGTGAAAATCCTTAGACATGGCTAGGCGGGGATTGGCACTGTAGCTGCTCCATGATAGGAGCTGCTCTGGCTGCTGAGTGAGGAAAAACTCCTCCCCCTTGCCTTTCATGCCAGCTTGCAGGGAAGTAAGCAGCAGAGCTCACCACTCCCTCTTGCTCCTCTCTTCCCTCCTCCCACCTAGGGGCTTGCAACTTACAGATCAAACAATAATTTTAGAAAAAATTGCACTTGCTGTAATGTTTAGAATTACAGCTGAGTCTGTCTGTTTAAATATATGGCCATTATATAATTGTTTTTTCAACTGGTCTTAAATGGTTGATATGATAAAAAAAGTAATTGGGTATGTTTTAAGATTAAATTCAAATTCTTGTTTTTAAACAACGTATATGTGTCTATGTGTTTGTAGGGTCTATAAAGGCATATGATTAAATAACAACAATGTAAATTGCCACATGGTGTGGCTCAGGAAAAAAAAAAAAACAAAGGTTGCAAAATCTCTGAGTCAAAATGATTTTATTTCCTTTTAAGATAAGAAGAAAGTCTTATTCTAAGTTGATATTGATTCTGAAAATTAGGTTGTTTTCACTGATAAATTCTGGTTTTAAAATCTGGTTTTGATTTTAAAGATTATTCCTTGTGACTTCTCTCTTACAAAAGGGTACTTTGTTTTAATATTGCAAAAGCGGGTTTTAAAAATGTTTAAATGTTTAAGGCTGTAAAATGTTTAAAGTTTATCAGGCATTTGGGTATGACAATGATTTTGGGTATTTTATTAATTTTACTAAATAAAACCCTGCCGTATTGTTTGTGCTAACTGAAAAAATTGCAGTTTTAAAACGTATCTTGTGGAAGCTGTTTGTTTGTTAAGCTGATTTGTGACCATCTTATCCGCTACAGAAAAGTTATTTAAAAAAAAAAAAATTGGCAGTTTCAAAATTCCTCTTTATAGTAATGTATAGAAAGCAAATCGTCACGTAGACTCTGGGCTTCTGCAGGATTATGTCAAAATGGAAAGGATTTTTAATGAGAGTTTTATGTTGTCTGGAAAACAAGAAAGTAAGCATGTCTGGTTAAGCCAGAAAAGAAAGCTAGGAACCTGAAGGTATGGAATGTTGCAGAAGGTTAGTGGATGTGTTATAAAAAGCCAGAGAATTAATAAAGGAAAAATTCTAGCTGATAGGTTTGGTATGGCTAAAGTAATTCTTACAGTTTAAAATTATTCTGTTATGCAGTTGTTTCTAAAGCTTGTTTGATCACTGGGAACTTTTGGTTATGGGGATTATGGATGCTCCACAGTGTTTGCTGTATCAGCAACAGCACCTAATAGCTATTTTGGTATTGTCAGTCATAGCCTGTGCTAACACATTGGCTAGCTGCCATGATAGTTCAGGGATAGAGAGCACATAAAGCTGTAGTTTGCTGCCATGTTTGTTTAGGGCTTCCAGCTGAGTTGGTTGCATGTGGCCAGCCGCCATGATGGTCCCGGAGATAAAGAGGATGGAAACATGAGTTTACCACCATTTTGTTTAGGTCTCTCAGTTATGTTCAGTCCTCTGATTAGTGTTAAGTGCAAAGCTTTTACTGTTCAATTTTAATACAAAGTGGTAGGATCAGCAAGATTTGCTAGCCCCTCTATAAACTGTATGTGATTAAAAGATTTGCTTTGATTTTAGTTCAGAAAGAGCAGATTTAAAGTCATGCTAAATACTGCAGTTGAGCCTTACCTAGTCTCCTTGTTCAAGTTTTTTTTTAAGGTTAAGCCTAGGATAGGTAACTATAAAGTTTGCCTATTTGTCTTAAAATATATAGTTCTAAAACAAAAGTAACTTAGATATGCTGGCCCTCAAGCTTATCAGAGATCTGATGAATATGGCATTTTAACATATGTAAGCTTATTGTGACAGAAAGTCCCAAAATCCTGGCAGTAGCTCCCCAAGGTCTCCGAGAAGATTTGGACAACGACAGATGACTGCAACTCTGGATTGAGGTATGCTAACCACTGGGCAATACGCCCCAACTGGCCCACTGCTAGGGCCCAGCCTAAACTGTGGACAAAGCCGGGGACACCTGAAGAGCCATTGTCTCACATTGTGAGAGGCAAGGTGAGGTCAATCTCTCCTGTTCCTCTTTCACAGCAGCAGTTTCTCATCTTATGTGCCTGGCAGAACTGCCTCTGTCAGGATGCCGTGAGACAAAGGAGCCAGGGACTCTGCCTAGGTAATGGACTAACTAGTCATCCCTGTCATTTGATTGGCACATGGATTGGTATAATTTATCCTTCTCAGGTCTCTGAACACCTTGCAGCTATGCCAAGCTTACAGTAGCTTTACAGCTAGAAAAAGACAATTAGATTGACTGTTAGCTCATTGATCAGTTCATTAGCTAGAACCACAGAGTACTAGATCCCTTATTTAAAAGAAAGACAGGTTTTCCTTGCTCACAGGACTCATGTTAGTTGCCTGTGTCTTAAGATAAATAAATGGAGCCTATGTAGGGTCTGAGAATATAGGGGTTTAGGTTGTAAAAATCTAGAGTGTTATTATTTAGTTTAAAAAAAAATGTTTCAGGGTTAATAAATGCAAAAGATTAGAAAGTCTAAATAATTTTTTTAAAAAAGTATATAAGTTATCAAGAGATAAAAATATTTTAAAGCAGATTAAAATGAGAGATACTTTAAATCTCTCCCCTCTTTGCTACTGTTGTACTTATGTTATAAGATTTCAAGTTCAGAGTTTTGGCATTGATCAATAAAGTTCTGATAAGTTAATGGAGCATTAACTGCTTATTATTCAGTCACCAGGTTAAGATTTTAATTTCCTTTGGTTGGCTTCTGGAGATAGACTTAAAGGTGCTTCTCATTATTTTAAAAACATCTGTTTAATGTGTGTATCTGACCCAAAAGTCATAGCTTTTAGTATGGTATTCTTAATATCTGCCATTTTGGGGTAGATTTTGACACAGAAACATCTTAAAACCTATTCCTTCTAGTTGCTTTGTTAAAAAAAAAAGTCCAAGCATCCAGAGTTTAGTACTAAAGCCAATAAGGTATTTCTGCCTAACTTTCCATAAACATGGAAGTGAGGCTAAAAGTATATGCAGAGTGTATAAAAATGGCCAAGCTCCATTTGTGGCAAATTACCAACAGCTATGCCCACAGAAAAAAAATGTTACTGTTGACACACTTAGGTTATGTATAAAGGTTACAAAAAATAAAAATAAAAATAAAAATAAAAACAGCTAACTGATACTCATTCAGTGGGATGCAGTTTTACCTGTTACTTTCAAAATGTTTAATTTGCTGATATGCTACTTTTCTGAGTATATTCTCTTTTGTGTACTAAAATTTCATATGAGTTTCAGTATGTGACCTGGATCTGGCATAGCTCAAAAGGATCATAAATGAGATTTTCCCTGATCTTTCCCATTTAATAGACAAATTTTAACTTCTGTCTCAGTCTGAATTTGTCTCAGCAGATTTTCACCTGGTTGACTCTGGGCTGCAAGCTGAAATCTGGACTTCCTGAAAACTGACATGATTGCTCCCTGCCTCTTGGTGGATCAATGAACCAGATGCTTAGGACTCCCTTATTGCCCAGCCTTTGACTGGCATTTCAGCCTCCTAGCCCCTGATGCCTACGGTCCAACGGTCAGCTCGAAGAAGCTCCAGAAGGCGGATCTCGCCCAAATCCCCCTAGCAGGCTGGCGCTAAGTCAAGGGGCTCCCTGGCATTAGCTATTATCTTGGGCATCTGCTTAGCTGAAATGGACACTAATATTGCAGCAACTGGGCTAAAAAGCCTAGAGACCTTGTAATAGTTCTCCTTGGCTTAAAGGAAGACTCAGACAGAGACAGCAGTTTTTGAGTCAGGACAAAGCTGGTACGAGAGTTGGTTTAATAAAGCCCCCCTGGTTCACCACCCTCGTCTCCTCCCTCATGGGCCCCTTAATCATAATCCCCCTGATTCTGTTATTTGGGCCTTTCATCCTAAATCGGCTGATCTAGTTCATGAAAGATCGGCTCTCTGTCATACAAGCGTTGGTGTTAACCCAGCAGTATCATCAGTTTAAACAGCAGGAGACAGAAAGTAACTCTCCTAGGCCCTAGAATGAAAGATTCCCTCTAAGTTAGAAGAAAAAAAAGGGAGATGAAAGACCCGCCTCACCAAAAGTTAGAAGCAGCTAATAGTTAATGTCATTTTGTACAGCACTGTTTTGAGAAACTCTGAAGGCTACCACTGTTTTGAAACTCTGTGAGCTAGGGAGGAACTAGCTGAAGAGACCCAGCTGATGGGGATATCTGCGGTCAGGCTGCCCCAGTTGAGCCAAAAATCAATTTGTGCTGACCACGCATATGAGAAGTTTGTGAGACTGTTCCAGCTGAGATAGGGGCCCTAAGACAAATAGTGAGACTGTTCCAGCTGAGGTAGGAGCCCTAAGACAAACAACAGGTGGTGGTCCCAAGATTGACAGTCATCATGACCGTTCCGACCACCCAGTTCCTGATATCATGGTGTCCCTGCCAAACTCTGACTCAAGTTGTGGTCTCATTTAAATGTACCAATCAGCTCCCTGTAACTATACTTCTCGCTACTGTATCCGCGCTTTTGGTCTGAGACCCTATAAAAAGCCCAGCTTTCCCCTCAGGGGGCGCGCAAAGTCCTCCGAGAGACTTTGTCGCCACGGGTACCCGTGTATCAAAATAAAGCCTCTTGGTGTTTGCATCCGAATTGGTCTCGTTGATCCTTGGGAGGGTCTCTGACGGAAGACACCCATCGAAGTCTTTCACTGGCGATATATAGAAATGTAAGGCAAAAAACAAGTTTTCATCGAAAGAACAGAAGCATAAAGCACAACTTTGTAAACTAATTCACATACGTGTGCGCCTGTTCAATTATTATAACAGGAAAACTGAAAAGTGATATATCACTATACAGCACAGAAACAAGTTTCAATGAAAGAACATAAGCATAAAGCAATACTTTGTAAACTAAATCACATGTGTGACACTCTCTCAATTAGGAATACAGGAAAACTGAAAGAGATATACTGCACTGTACAGCACAGGAACAAGTTTGAATGAAAGAACAGAAGAGCAAAGCACTACTTTTAAGCGGAATCACAGAGTGTCAGCTCGCTCAATTAGGAATACAGGAAAACTGAAAAGTGTTATCTCGTACTTTAAGGAATGGAAAGAAGTTTCCATCGAGAAGAACAACAAGCATAAAGCACAACTTAGAAAACTAATTCACATATGTGTCGACAGTTCAATTATTATAACATGAAAACTGAAAAGTGATATAACCCTCACCTAACCTAAGCCCTAACCTAACCTGACCCTAACCCTAGCCCTAACCTCACCTAACCTAACCTAACCTAACCTAACTTGTTCCTAACAGGAACAAGGTTCCTCAAAAGAGAACAGAAAGGCAAAGCACTACTTTTGTAAACTAAATCACATGTTGTGCCAATCGCTCAATTAGGAATAAAGGAAAACTGAAAAGTGATATAACGCACTGTACAGCACAGGAACAAGTTTCCATCGTAAGAACAGAAACACAAAGCACAACTTTGTAAACTAATTCACATATGTGTCACCCGTTCAATTATTATAACAGGAAAACTGAAAAGTGATATATCGAACTGTACAACACAGGAACCTGCTTCCATCGAAAGAACAGAAACGAAAAGCACAACTTTGTAAACTAATTCACATACGTGTCACCTGTTCAATTATTATAACAGGAAAACTGAAAAGTGATATATCACACTGTACAGCACAGAAACAAGTTTCCAACAGAAAAACAGAAACGCAAAGCACTACATTGTAAACTAAATCAAATGTGTGTCGCTCACTCAATTAGGAATACAGGGAAACTCAAAAGCGATAAATCGAAATGTAAAGCAAAGAAACAATTTTTCATCGAAAGAACAGAAACGCACAGCACCACTTTGTAAACTAATTCACATTCTTGTCGCCTGTTCAATTATTATAACAGGAAAACTGAAAGTGATATAACCTAACCTAACCTAACCTAACCTAACAATGGCCCTAACCTTAACCCAAGCCCCCTAACCTAACCTAATCTAACAAGTTTCCAGAGAAAGAACATAAGCATAAAAGCACTACTTTGTAAACTAAATCACATGTGTGCCCACGCTCTCAATTAGGAATACAGGAAAACTTAAAAGTGATATATCTAAAGGAAGCTTGATGGTGTTCAATCAGAGGATTGACCTTATGCAGGAGCAAATTGATACCCTATGGCAAATCGCTCAACTTGGCTGTCAATGAAAGTATGCTGGACTTTTAGTCACTAGCATATAACATGAGAATTTTTCCTGTGCTGCAAATCTGTCTAAACAATTGTCGAGCTATATTTTAGGTAATTGGAATGGAGAATTGATACTACGATGGAGCAGCTGAGGTGGCCATTGTCACAGTAAATTCTACCAGAGTGGACACAGGACTAGCCACAGGATTATCATCATGGATTGCTGCAGCCATGAATCATCTGAAGGAATGGGCGGGCATGGGGCGTTATCAGGCCTTCTGGTGTTGGTCTCCTTGGTTTTGCCTGTGGTATATATGCAAGATTAGAGTCTCACAACAGTGTGATGCAGCCATGATCATTCAGACCTTTAAGGCCATTGAAGCAGGACATTCTCCACAAGCATGGTTGGATACCATAAAAAGCTAAAATGTTAGCTCAGGATGCAAGCGACACTGCACTCAGGGTCAGCCGCTGTGGAACCACAGAAGAGCATGTCTGATTGCATGCGGGTTGATGCCCCAGGTCCCGCCTCTGAGAAAAAGGTATCGGACGGGTCTGATGCTCTTTGGGTGGATGACACCTAAATGAACATCGGTACAAAGTCCCAATTTATTTCTAACATCAGAGATCAGACCTCTACTCTTGCCTGATGCGTCGAAAACAAAACGGGGGAAATGGAGAGAGCTGCGGAATGCTATGCCTTAAAGGAGCTGGTTTCCGCCTTCCACCTTTCCTATGGTGAGTGCTCTCTGTCACGAACAATTCCACATTTGGCTAAGGCTGAGGATCAGGATTGCTTCCATGTATGTGGATCTATCTGCATTGTCCACGTGGCATGCCTGGGCTGGCCTCCCAGAGGCTATTTAAGCTGTGGGCTGGCTTTCCCCAGGGTCAGATGATTGTTCAAGGTTCCTGAATAAACTGCATTGAAAAAAAAAAAGAAACAATAGGTATTAAACCTAAAAAAAATAAATAAATAAAAAGAAAAATTTAAAAATACAAAAAAAAAAGTGATATAACGCACTGTACAGCACAGGAAGAAGTTTCCAACCAAAGAACAGAAAACCAAAGCACTACATTTAAACGAAATCACATGTGTGTCACTTGCTCAAATAGGAATACAGGAAAACTGATAACTGTTATCTCGCACTTTATGGCACAGAAACAAGTTTCCATCGAGAAAGAAGAAAGCATAAAGCACAACTTTGAAAATTAATTCACATACATGTTGCCCGTTCAATTATTATAACAGGAAAACTGAAAAGTGATATATCGAACTGCACAGCACAGGAACCTGCTTCCATCGAAAGAACAGAAACGAAAAGCACAACTTTGTAAACTAATTCACATATAAGTCGCCCGTTCAATTATTATAACAGGAAAACTGAAAAGTGATATATGACACTGTAGAGCACAGAAAAAGTTTCCAACAGAAGAACAGAAATGCAAAGCACTACCTTGTGAATTAATTCACATTCCTGTCGTCTGTTCAATTATTATAACAGGAAAACTGAAGAATGATATAACCCTCACCCTAACCTGAGCCAATACCCTAACCCAAACCCTAACCTAACCTAACCTAAGCCCTAACCTAAGCCTAACCTAACCTAACCCTAACCTAAGCGCCTAATCCTAAACCTAACCTAAGCGAAGACCTAACCTAACCTGGCAAAGGAACAAGTTTCCAAGAAAGAACATAAGCCAAAGAACTGCTTTGTAAACTAAATCACATGTGTGCCGCTCGCTCAATTAGGAATACAGGAAATTGGAAAAGTGATATAGCGCACTGTATGCTCAGGAACAAGTTTGAAAAAAGAACAGAAAAGCAAAGCATTACTTTTAAAGGAATCACATGTGTATTGCTCGCTCAATTAGGAATACAGGAAAACTGAAAAGTGTTATCTCGCGCTACGGCACAGAAACAAGTTTTTGAAGAAAGAACAAAAAAAAAGCACAACTTTGTAAACTAATTCACATCACGTGTCGCCCATTCAATTATTATAACAGGAAAACTGAAAAGTGATATATCACACTGTACAGCACAGAAAAAGTTTCCAACAGAAGAACAGAAGCATAAAGCACTACTTTGTAAACTAACTCACATGTGTGTCGCTCACTCAATTAGGAATACGGTAAACTGAAAAGCGATATACGAAATGTATGGCAAAAGAAAAAGTTATCATTGAAAGAACAGAAGCACAAAACACAACTTGTAAACTAATTCACATTAGGTGTCGCCTGGTCAGGTATTATAAGAGGAAAACTGAAAAGTGATATAACCCTATCCCTAACCCAAAGCCTCTTACCTAACCTAACCTAACCTAAACCTAACCTAAGCCCTAAACCTAGCCTAACCTAATCCTAACCTAACTTGTCACCTAACAGGAACAAGTTTCCAACTAAAGAATAGAAATGCAAAGCACTACTTTGTAAACTAAATCACATGTGTGCCACTCGCTCAATTAGGAATACAGGAAACCTGAAAAGACATATAACGCACTGTACAGCACAGGAATAAGTTTTGAATGAAAGAACAGAAAAGCAAAGTACTACTTTTAAACGAAATCACATGTGTGTCGCCTGCTCAATTAGGAATACAGGAAAACTGAAAAGTGTTATCTTGCATTGTACGGCTCAGAAACAAGTTTCATCGAAAGAAGAGAAACGCAAAGCACAACTTTGTGAACTAATTCACATACTTGTCACCCGTTCAATTATTATAACATTAAAACTGAAACGTCATATATCGAACTGCAGAGCACAGGAACAAGTTTCCATCGAAAGAACAGACACGCAAAGCACAACTTTGTAAACTAATTCACATACGTGTAGTCTGTTCAATTATTATAACAGGAAAACTGAAAAGTGATATATCACACTGTACAGCACAGAATCAAGTTTCCAACAGAAAAAAAAAAGCATAAAGCACTACTTTGTAAACTAAATCACATGTGTGTCGCTCGTTCAATTAGGAATACAGGAAAAATGAAAAGAGATATATATCGAAATGTATGACACAGAAACAAGTTTACATCGAAAGAACAGAAACGCAAAGCACAACTTTGTAAACTAATTCACATTACGTAGCGCCTGTTCAGTTATGATAACAGGAAAATTGAAAAGTGATATAACCTAATCCCTAACCTAAGCGACTAAACCTAACCTAACCTAACCTAACCTAACCTTCTTGTTCTAACAGGAACAAGTTTCCAACGAAAGAACAGAAATGCAAAGAACTGCTTTGTAAACTAAATCACATGTGTGCCACTCGCTCAATTAGGAATACAGAAAAACTGAAAAAGTGATATAGCGCACTGTACAGCACAGGAACAAATTTCAAGTTGAAAGAACAGAAAAGCAAAGCAATACTTTTAAGCGGAATCACATGTGTGTCGCTCACTCAATTAGGAATACAGGAAACTGAAAAGTGTTATCTTGCAGTGTAAAGGCACAGAAAAAGTTTCCATCGAAAAGAAGAAACTTGAAGCACAACTTTGTAAACTAATTCACATACGTGTCGCCCTTTAAATTAATATAACAGGAAAACTGAAAAGTGATATATCGAATTGTACAGCACAGGAACAAGTTTCCATCGAACGACAGAAACGCAAAGCACAACTTTGTAAACTAATTCACATACGTGTAAGCCCTTGAAATTAATATAACAGGAAAACTAAAAAGTGATATATTTCCTGTACAGCACAGGAACAAGTTTCCATCTAAGCGACAGAAGTAAAGCACAACTTTGTAAAAACTAATTCACCGTTAGCCCTTTAAATTAATATAACAGGAAAACTGAAAAGTGATATATCGAATTGTACAGCACAGGAACAAGTTTCCATCGAACGACAGAAACGCAAAGCACAACTTTGTAAACTAATTCACATACGTATCACCCATTCAATTATTATAACAGGAAAACTGAAAAGTGATATATCACACTGTACAGCACAGAAAAAGTTTCCAACAGAAGAACAGAAACACAAAAAACTACTTTGTAAACTACATCACATGTGTGTCACTCACTCAATTAGGAATACAGGAAAACTGAAAAGTGTTATCTCGCACTTTACCGCACAGAAACAAGTTTCCATCGAAAGAACAGAAACGAAAAGCACAACTTTGTAAACTAATTCACATACGTGTCGCCCGTTCAATTGTTATAACAGGAAAACTGAAAAGTGATATATCACACTGTACAGCACTGAAACAAGTTTACAACAGAAGGACAGAAAGGCAAAGCACTACTTTGTAAACTAACTCACATGTGTGTCGCTCACTCAATTAGGAATACAGGGAAACTGAGAAGCGATAAATCGAAATGTATGGCAAAGAAACAAGTTTTCATCGAAAGAACAGAAACGCACTGCACAACTTTGTAAACTAATTCACATTAGGTGCCGCCCGTTCAATTATTATAACAGGAAAACTGAAAAGTGATATACCCTCACCCTAACCTAAGCCCTAAACCTAACTCTAACCTAACCATAACCCTAACCTAAGGCCTAGTTGCGTAACCGTAATGCTAACCTAACAATAACCTAACCTAACCTAACCTAACAAGTAACTTCTTCTAACAGGAACAAGTTTCCAACGAGAAAGAATATAAGCGAAAAGCGACTTTGTAAAACTAAATCACCTGTGTGCCACTCACTCAATTAGGAATATAGAAAAAACTTAAAAGTGATATAGCGCACTGTACAGCACAGGAACAAGTTTTGAACAAAGAACAGAAGAGCAAAGCACTACTTTTAAATAGAATCATATGTGTGTCTCTCCCTCAATTAGGAATACAGGAAAACTGAAAAGTGTTATCTCACACTTTATGGCACAGAAACAAGTTTCCATCAAAAGAACAAGCATAAAGCACAACTTTGTAAACTAATTCACCGTGTGTAGCCAGTTCAATTATTATAACAGGAAAAATGAAAAGTGATATATCACACTGTACAGCACAGAAAAAAAATTTTCCAACAAAAGAACAAGCATAAAGCACTACTTTGTAAACTAAATCACATGTGTGTAGCTCACTCAATTAGAATACAGGGAAACTGAAAAGATATATAGCACTGTACAGCACAGGAATAAGTTTCGAACAATAGAACAGGAAAGCAAAGCACTACTTTGTAAACTAAATCAAATGTGTGTCGCTCACTCAATTAGGAATACAGAAACTGAAAGCGATAAATCGAAATGTACAGCAAAAAACAAGTTTTCATCTAAAGAACAGAAACTCAAAGCACAAATTTGTAAACTAATTCACATTAGGACTCCAGCCTGTTCAATTATTATAACAGGAAAACTGAAAAGTGATATAACCTAATCCTAATCCTAAGGCCTAATCCTAACCCTAAACCTAAACCCATCCCTAACCCTAATCCCTTGTTTCTAACAGGAACAAGTTTCCAACTAAAGAACAGAAAGCAAAAGCACTACTTTGTAAACTAATTCACATGTGTGCCACTCGCTCAATTAGGAATACATTTAACTGAAAAGAGATATATAACACTGTACAGCACAGGAACAAGTTTGAACTAAAGAACAGGAAAGCTGAGCACTACTTTTAAATGGAATTAAATGTGTGTCCGCTCACTCAATTAGGAATACAGGAAAACTGCAAAGTGTTATCTCGCACTTTACAGCACAGAAACAAGTTTCCATCGAAAGAACAAAACGAAAAGCACAACTTTGTAAACTAATTCACATACGTGTTGCCTGTTCAATTATTATAACTGGAAAACTGAAAAGTGATATATCACACTGTACAGCACTGAAACAAGTTTCCAACAGAAGAACAAGCATAAAGCACTACTTTGTAAACTAACTCACATGTGTATCATGCTCACTCAATTAGGAATACAGGGAAACTTAAAAGCGATAAATCGAAATGTATGGCAAAAGAAACAAGTTTTCATCGAAAGAACAGAACGCACTGCACAACTTTGTAAACTAATTCACATCCGTGTCGCCCGTTCAATTATTATAACAGGAAAACTGAAAAGTGATATAACCCTCACCTAACCTAAGCCCTAACCTAACCTAACCTAACCCTAACTTTCTTCTTCTAAAGGAACAAGTTTCCAACGAAGAAAGAATATAAGCAAAGCACTACTTTGTAAACTAAATCACCTGTGTGCCACTCACTCAATTAGGAATATAGAAAAACTTAAAAAAGTGATATAGCACTGTACAGCACAGGAAAAAGTTTCGACGAAAGAACAGAAGAACAATGCACTACTTTTAAATAGAATCACATGTGTGTCTCTCCTCAATTAGGAATACAGGAAAACTGAAAAGTTATATATCGAAATGTACAGCATAGGAACAAGTTTCCATCAAAAGAACAGAAGCATAAAGCACTACTTTGTTAAATAAATCACATGTGTGCCACATGCTCAATTGGGAATACAGAAAAACTCAAAAGTGATATAACGCACTGTACAGCACAGGAACAAGTTTTGAAGAAAGAACAGAAAAGCAAGCACTACTTTTAAACGGAATCACATGTGTGTCGCTCACTCAATTAGGAATACAGGAAAATTGAAAAGTGTTATCTTCCAGTGTAAGGCACAGAAAGAAGTTTCCATCAAAAGAAGAGAAACGCGAAGTACAACTTTGTAAACTAATTCACATACGTATCGCCCGTTCAATTAATATAACAGGAAAACTGAAAAGTGATATATCGAATTGTACAGCACAGGAACAAGTTTCCATCGAAAGAACAGAAACGCAAAGCACAACTTTGTGAACTAATTCACATATGTGTCGCCCGTTCCATTATTAAAACAGGTAAACTGAAAAGTGAAATACCGAACGGTATAGCACAGGAACCTGCTTCCATTGAAAGAACAGAAACGAAAAGCACAAATATGTAAACTAAATCACATGTGTGTCGCTCACACAATTAGGAATACAGGGAAACTGAAAAGCGATAAATCGAAATGTATTGCAGAGAAACAATTTTTCATCGAAAGAAGAGAAACACAAAGCACAACTTTGTAAACTAATTTACATTCGTGTTGTCTGTTCAATTATTAAAACAGGAAAACTGAACAGTGATATATCGAACTGTACAGCACAGGAACAAGTTTCCATCGAAAGAAAAGAAACACAAAGCACAACTTCGTGAACTAATTCACATACATGTCGCCCGTTCAATTATTATAACAGGACAACTGAAAAGTGATATATCACACTGTACAGCACAGAAACAAGTTTCCAACCGAAGAACAAATGAAAAGCACTACTTTTAAACTAAATCACATGTGTTTCACTCGCACATTTAGGAATACAGGAAAACTGAAAAATGTCATAACGCACTGTACAGCACAGGAACAAGTTTCGAACAAAAGAACAGAAGAGCAAAGCACTACTATTAAACGGAATCACATGTGTGTCGCTCGCTCAGTTAGGAATACAGGAAAACTGAAAAGTGTTATCTCGCACTTTATGGCACAGAAACAAGTTTCCATCGAAAGAAGAGAAACGCAAAGCACAACTTTGTAAACCAATTCACCTTACCTGTCGCCCATTCAATTATTATAACAGGAAAACTGAAAAGTGATATATCGATCTGTACAGCACAGGAACAACTTTCCATCGAAAGAACAGAAACGCAAAGCACAACTTTGTAAACTAATTCATATACGTGTCGTCCGTTCAATTATTATAACAGGAAAACTGAAAAGTGATATATCACACTGTACAGCACAGAAACAAGTTTCCAACGAAAGAACATAAACGCAAAGCACTACTTTGTAAACTAAATCACATGTGTGCCACTCGCTCAATTAGGAACACAGGAAAACTGAACAGAGATATAACGTACTGTACAGCAGAGGAACAAGTTTCGAACGAAAGAACAGAAAAGCACGACACTACTTTTAAACGGAATCACATGTGTGTCGCTCGCTCAATTAGGAATAAAGTTACTGAAAAGAGTTATCTCGCACTCTACGGCACAGAAATTAGTTTCCATTGAAAGAACAGAAATGCAAAGCACAACTTTGTAAACTAATTCACATATGTGTCCCCGTTCCATTATTATAACAGGAAAACTGAAAAGTGATATATCGAACTGCATAGCACAGGAACCTTCTTCCATCGAAAGAACAGAAACGAAAAGCACAACTTTGTAAAGTAATTCACATATGTGTCGTCCGTTAACTTATTATAACAGGAAAACTGAAAAGTGATATATCACACTATACAGCACAGAAACAAGTTTCCAACATAAGAACAGAAAAGCAAAGCACTATTTTGTAAACTAAATCACATGTGTGTCGCTCACTCAATTAGGAATACAGGGAAACTGAAAAGCGATGAATCGAAATGTACGGCAAAGAAACATGTTTTCATCGAATGAACCTCAACGCAAAGCACAACTTTGTAAACTAATTCACATTCGTGTCGCCTGTTCAATTATTATAACAGGAAAATTGAAAAGTGATATAAACCTAACCTAACCTAACCCTATCCCTAACCTACCCTAAACCTAACCTAAGCTAACCTAACCTAAGCCCTAACCTAACCTAAACCCTGTAACACTAACCTAACAAGTTTCCAACAAAGAACCTAAGCATAAAGCACAACTTTGTAAACTAATTCATATTAGGTGTCGCCTGTTCAATTATTATAACAGGAAAATTGAAAAGTGATATAAACCTAAACCTAACCTAACCTAACCTAAAACCTAACCCTAACACTAACCTGACCCTAACCCTAACCTAACAAGTTTCAACAAAGAACATAAGCACAAAGCACTAATTTGTAAACTAAATCTCATGTGTGCCACTTGCACAATTAGGGATACAGGAATACTGAAAATTGATTATCACACTGTACAGCACAGAAACAAGTTTCCAACAGAAGAACAAGCATAAATCACTACCTTGTAAACTAATTCATATTAGTGTGTCGTCTGTTTAATTATTTTAACAGGAAAACTGAAAAGTGATATAACCCTCACCTGACCTAAGCCAGTAACCCTAACCTTAACCTAACCCTAACCTAACCTAACTAAGCCCTAACCTAATCTAACCTAAGCCTAACAGAAACCCTAACCTACCTTGTTCCTAACAGGAACAAGTTTCCAACGAAAGAACAGAAGCGCCAAGCACTACTTTGTAAACTATATCACATGTGTGCCACTAATCAGTGGGAATACAGGAAAACTGAAAAGTGATATAATGCACTGTACAGCACAAGAACAAGTTTTGAACAAAGAACAGAAAAGCAAAGCACTACTTTTAGCGGAATCACATGTGTTTCACTGCTCAATTAGGAATACAGGAAAACTGAAAAGTGATATATCACTGTACAGCACAGGAACAATTATCGAAAGAAAAAAACAGAAAACAAAGCACTACTTTTAAATGGAATCACATGTGTGTCGCTTGCTCAAAGGCAACAAGGAAAACTGAAACGCACAGAAACAAGTTTCCATCGAAAGAAGAGAGAAACACAAGCACCTTGTAAAATAATTTACATATGTCCCCGTTCATTATTATAACAGGAAAACTGAAAAGTTTAACTCTACAGCACAGGAACAATTTTCCATTGAAAGAAGAAAACACAAAGCACAACCGTAAAGTAATTCACATACACCCGTTCCGTTATTATTGGGGAAAACTGAAAAGTGATATATCACACTGTACAGCACAGAAACAAGTTTCCAACAGAAGAACAGTAAGCACCTAAATCCCACAGCTCACTCAATTAGGATTACAGGGAAGCTAACCCGAAATGTACGACAGGAAACAAGTTTTCATCGAATGAACAGAAACAGAAAACACAACCTAATTCACATTAGGCGCCTGTTCAATTATTATAACATAGAATTGACCTTAAAGTGCAAAGCCCATAACACTAACCTAACCTAAACCTAAAATAACCCTAGTCACCTATCTCCTAACTGGCAAAAACAAGTTTTCATCAACGGTTTCCAACCTGTAACTTTGTAAACTAATTCAAATTCGTTTTGCCTTTTCGGTGTATAACAGGACAAGTGATATTAACGTCAACCTCTGCTAAACTAACCCTAAAGAACTAGCCCTAACCCTACCTAACCTAACCCTAACCTAACTTGTCTAACAGGAACAAGTTTCCAACAAGAACATAAGCATAAAGCATTACATTGTAAACTAAATCACAAGTGTGTTGCCCTTGCTCATTTAGAAATACAGGAAAACTGAAATGTGATATCATGATTTACAGCACAAGAACAAGTTTCCAATGGAAGAACAGAAAGCAAAGCACTACTTTAACTAAATCACATGCTCTCTCAATTAGGAAAACAGGAAAACTGAAAAGTGTTATCTGCAAAACTGTATGGCACAGAAATAAGTTTCCAAAGAACAGAAGCCTTATTTAGTAAACTAATTCAAATTTGTGTCACCCGTTCAACTTTATAACAAAGAAAACAGCACAGAAACAAGTTTCCAACTGAAGAACAAGCATAAGCACTACTTTTAAGCTAAATCACATGTGTGTGGCTCGCTCAATTAGGAATACAGGAAAACTGAAAAGTTTTATCTCCCTCTACAGCACAGGAACAAGTTTCCAACGAAAGAACAGGAAAAGCAGATGAACTACAAAGCGGAATCACATGTTGTTCGCTCGCTCAATTAGGAATACAGGAAAAACTGAAAAGTGATATATAGCACTGTGCTCAGGAACAAGTTTATTAACTACTTTCTAAAAGAATCACATGAAACACTCCCAGTTTTAGTGTTATCTACGCACTTTCAGCACAGAAACAAGTTTCCATCGAAAGAAAAGAAACACAAAGCACAACTTCATAAACTAATTCACATACATGTGGCCCGTTCAATTATTATAACAGGAAAACTGAAAAGTGATATATCACACTGTACAGCACAGGAACAAGTTTCCAACAGAAAGAACAGAAAAAGCAAATCACTACTTTGTAAACTAATTCACATGTGTGTCCCATTCAATTAGATAATAGGAAAACTGAAAAGTGATATATCACACTGTACAGCACAGAAACAAGTTTCCAACAAAAGAACAGAAAGCATAAAAGCACAACTTTTTTAAACTAATTCACATACGTGTCACCTGTTCACTCAATTAACAGGAAAGCTGAAAAGTGATAAATTGTAAAATGCGCTACAGGAAACAAGTTTTCAATGAAAAGAACAGAAACAAGCACAATTTGTAAAACCTAATTCTGTGTGTGTCCTGTTTAATTATTATGGGTAAACTAAACAAGTGATATAACCTCCCACCCTAAAGGAACAAGCCATAGAACACTAAGCACTAACATAAACTAAACCTAAAAAGCTAACCTAACCCTGAAAACTATATATATTGAATGTATACGGCAAGAAACAAGTTTTCATCAAAAAGAACAGAAGCACAAAGCACAACTTTGTAAACTAATTCAAATTGTTTGCCTTTTCAATTATTATAACAGGAAAACTGAAAAGTGATATACCTAACCTAACCTCAGCTAACCTAACCCCTAACCCACCTAGAAAGAAATGAAACTAAGCCTAACCTAACCTAACCCTACACTAACCTAACCTACCTTTTCAATTATTATAACTAAACCTAACCTAATATAACCTAAACAGGAAACAAGTTTCCAACAAAAGAACATAAACCAAAGCATTACTTTGTAAACTAAATCAAATGTGTGTTGCTTGCTCATTTTTAGGAATACAGGAAAACTGAAATGTGATATATCAATTTACAGCACAGGAACAAGTTTCCAACAAAAGAACAGAAACGCAAAGCACTACTTTGTAAACTAAATCACATGTGTGTCGCTCTCAATTATTATAACAGGAAACTGAAAAGTGTTATCTCCGAACTGTACGGCACAGAAACAAGTTTCCATGAAAGAACAGAAGCGCAAAGCACAACTTTGTAAACTAATTCAAATTTGTGTCACCCGTTCAATTATTATAACAGGAAAACTGAAAAGTGATATATCACACTGTACAGCACAGAAACAAGTTTCCAACTGAAGAACATAAACTTAAAGCACTACTTTGTAAACTAAATCACATGTGTGTGTCGCCGCTCAATTAGGAATACAGGAAAACTGAAAAGTGATATATCGCACTCTACAGCACAGAAACAAGTTTTTACATTGAAAGAACAGGAAAGCACAACTACTTTGTAAACTAATTCACATGTGTGTCGCCTAACCGTTCAATTATTATAACAGGAAAACTGAAAAATGATATCTAACTGTACTTTACAGCACAGGAACAAGTTTCAAAGAACAGAAAAGCGCGAAACACAACTTTGTAAACTAATCACATGTGTGTCAGTCACGCTCCATTTGGATAACAGGAAAACTGAAAAGTGTTATCTCTAACTGTCAGCACAGAAACAAGTTTCCATCGAAAGAACAGAAAGCGCAAAGCACAACTTTGTAAACTAAATCAAATGTGTGTGCCCGTTCAATTATTTATAACAAGAAAACTGAAAAGTGATATATCACACTGTACAGCACAGAAAGAACTTTCCAGCGAAAAGAACAGAAGCGCAAATCACTATTTTGTAAACTAAATCACATATGTCGTTTGTTCAATTATTATAACAGGGAAAACTGAAAAGTGATATATCTGTACAGCACAAGAAACAAGTTTCCATCGAAAGAACAGAAACGCAAGCACAACTTTGTAAACTAAATCACATTCGTCGTCGCCTGATTATAACAGGAAAAAACTGAAAAGTGATATAAACCCACACTGTAACCCCAGAAACAAGTTTTCATAAAAGAACAGAAACCCTAAAGCACATCTTTGTAACCTAAATCAACTGTATGTGTAAGCCTAACAAGTTTCCAACCTAAGAACCTAAAACTAAAAAGTTATAACACTAACTGTAGGTTGGCAAATTCAAGTTTCCAACAGAAAAATAAAAGGAAATTAAAACTGTTATAAACTAAACCTAACATAACCCTAACCCGTTCTAATTAACCCTAACAGAAAACTGAACACTGTGTACCTAACAGGAACAAGTTTCCAACAAAAAAGAACAGAAAAGCAAACCTTTGTAAACTAAATCACATGTGTGCCAGCTTGCTCAATTGGGGATACAGGAAAACTGAAAAGTGATATATCACACTGTACAGCACAGAAACAAGTTCCAAATCAGAAGAACAGAAACAAAAGCACAACTTTGTAAACTAATTCACATAAGTGTCGCCTGTTTAATTATTATAACAGGAAAACTGAAAAGTGATATAACCTAACCTGACACTATCCTGTAACCCCTAACCTAACCCTAACCCTAACCCTAACCCTAACTCTAAAAGCCCCTAACCCTAACCTAACCCTAAGCCTAACTCTAACCCTAACCCTACCTTGTTCCTAACAGGAACAAGTTTCCAACGAAAGAACATAAACGCATTACTTTGTAAACTAAATCACATGTGTCTTGCTCAATTAAGAATACAGGAAAACTGAAAAGTGATATTTGCACTGTACAGCACAAGAACAAGTTTGAAATGAAAGAACAGAAAAGCAAAGCACTACTTTTTAAACTAAATCACATGTGTTTCACTGTTCAATTAGGAATACAGGAAAACTGAAAAGTGATATAATGCACTAAAACTAACTAACCTAACCAAACACTACTTTAAAATGGAATCACAAGCTTTTCAATTAGGCATACAGGAAAACTGAAAAGTTTTATCCTTCTGAAAAGAAACCCAAGTTTCCATCAAAGAAGAAGAAACACTACTTTAAAATAACTAAACTCTGAAAGTGATATATCGAACTCTACAGCACAGGAACAAGTTTCCATTGAAAGAACAGAAACACAAAGCACAAACTAATTCACATACATGTGGTTGCTTCAAATATTATAATGCAGAAAACTGAAAAGTGATATATTGAACTGTACAGCACAGAAACAAGTTTCCAACAGAAGAACAGAAACACAAAGCACAACTTTGTAAACTAATTCACATACGTGTCGCCACTCAATTAGGATAAGAGGAAGCTAAAAGTGATAAATCAATGTACGGCAAGGA
The DNA here is from genome assembly GCA_036365155.1 of Meriones psammophilus. Lineage (NCBI taxonomy): Eukaryota > Metazoa > Chordata > Mammalia > Rodentia > Muridae > Meriones > Meriones psammophilus. Next base: position 44,911 of record JAEOAE010000438.1, read on the forward strand.
AACAAGTTTTTCAACCTAACAGAAACAGAAAGCACAATTTGTAAACCTAAGTTTAAGCCTAACAGGAACAACATGAAAACTTAAAAGAACATAACCTCAAAACCTAACCCTAAACACAAGCACCTAACCCTAAAACCTAAAACCCTAACCCTGATCACCTATATGGCCCTAAGCCAGAAACAAGTTTTCATCAAAAGAACAGAAACATAAGCACAACTTTGTAAAACTAATTCAAATTGTGTTGCCTTTTCCCTTATTATAACAGGAAAACTGAAAAGTGATATAACCCTACTGTAACCCTCTGCCCCTAACCTAAACCTAAGTTTAACCCTAACACAAACCCTAACCCTAACCCAAACCTAACCTAACCCTAACCCTAACCCTACAAGAAAACTAAAAAGTAATATCACTTGTCCTAACAGGAACAAGTTTCCAACAAAGAACAGAAAGCTGTTACATTCTAAACTAAATCAAATGTGTGTTGTTTCGCTCATTTAGAAATACAGGAAAACTGAAATGTGTTATAACTTTACAGCACAGAAACAAGTTTCCATCAAAGAACAGAAAAGCAAAGCACTACTTTGTAAACTAAATCACATTTGTGTTGCTCTCTCAATTAGGAAAACAGGAAAACTGAAAAGTGATATCTAGCACTGTATGGCACAGAAATAAGTTTCCAATATAAAGAACAGACAAAGCACAACTTTGTAAACTAATTCAAACACCCGTTCAATTATTATAACAGGAAAACTGAAAAGTGAACAGAACTTGTACAGCAAGAAACAAGTTTCCAACTGAAGAACAGAAACGCAAAGCTCTACTTTGTAAACTAAATCACATGTAATCAATTAGGAATACAGGAAAACTGAAAAGTGATATATAGCACTCTACAGCACAGGAACAAGTCTCAACGAAAGAACAGGAAAGCAAAGAACTACATTGTAAACTAAATCACAATGTGTGTCGCTAAGCTCAATTATGAATACAGGAAAACTGAAAAGTGATATATAGCACTGTACAGCACAGGAACAAGTTTTCAACAAAAGAATAGAAAAGCAAAAGAACTACTTTCTAAATACAGAATCACATGTGTAAAGGAATCTGTTCAAATTTGGAATACAGGAAAACGAATCACAAAGTGTTACACCTGTTATCGCTTTTCAGCACAGAAACAAGTTTCTATCGAAAGAACAGAAAAGCACAACTTCATAAACTAATTCAAATATGTGTCGCCTCGTTCAATTATTATAATGTGATATATCACACTGTACAGCACAGGAAGAACTTTGAACTAAAGAACAGAAAAGCAAATCACTACTTTGTAAACTAAATCACATGTGTCCCTTGCTCAATTACGAATATAGGAAAACTGAGAATTGATATAGCGCACTGTGCAGCACAGAACAAGTTTCCAACAAAATAACAGAAAGCAAAGCACAACTTTGTAAACTAATTCACATACGTGTCACCTGTTCAATTATTATAACAGGAAAACTGAAAAGTGATATAACCTAAAAACCTAACCTAATCCAAAGATATATATCTCCCAGTACAGCACAGGAACAAGTTTGAATGAAAGAATAGAAAAGCAAAGCACTACTTTGTAAACTGAATCACATGTGTGTCGCTCACTCAATTAGGAATACAAAGAAAACTGAAAAGTCATATATTGAACTGTTCGACAAAGAAACAAGTTTTAATAGAAAGAATGGAAACACAAAGCACAACTTTGTAAAGTAATTCACATAAGTATCACCTATTCAATTATTATAACAGGAAAATTGAAAAGTGATATAACCTAACCCTAACCTAACATTACCTAACCCTAACCCGCTAAAACCTAACCCTAACCCTAACGCTAACCCTAACCCCTAATCGTAACCTTAACCCTAAGCGTAACTCTACCTAACCCTAACCTAACCCTAACTCCTAACAGGAACAAGTTTCCAATGAAAGAACATAAACGCAAAGCACTACTTTGTAAACTAAATCACATATGTGTTGCTTGCTCAATTAGGAATACAGAAAACTGAAAAGCAATATATCGAGAAATGTACGGCAAAGAAGCAAATTTACATCGAAAGAACAGAAACACAAAGCACAACTTTGTAAAGTAATTCACATACGTGTAACCTGTTCAATTATTATAACAGGAAAACTGAAAAGTGATATAACACTAACCTAACCCTAACATTAACCCTAACCCTAAACCGCTAAAACTTAACACTAACCTAACACTAACCCTAACCCCTAATCGTAACCTTAATTTAACCTAACGTAACCCTACCTAACCCTAACCTAAAACTAACCCTAACCCCTAACCCAGACCTAACCTAACCTAACCTAACCTAACTCTAACCTAACCTCTCTAACCTAACCCTAACCCTAACTCCTAACAGGAACAAGTTTCCAATGAAATAACATAAACGCAAAGCACTCCTTTGTAAACTAAATCACATGTGTGTTGCTCGCTCAGGTAGGAATACAAGAACACTGATAAGTGATATATCTAACTGTACGGCAAAGAAATAACTTTACATTGAAAGAACAGAAACGCAAACCACAACTTTGTAATCTAATTCACAAACGTGTCGCCTGTACAATTATTATAACAGGAAAATTAAAAAGTGATATAACCCTAACCCTAACCCTAACCTTAACCCCCTAACCCCAACCCTAACCCCCTAACCTTAACCCTAACCTAACCCTAAGTTTTTCCTAACAGGAACAAGTTTCCATCGAAAGAACATAAACGCAAAGCCCTACTTTGCAAACTAAATCACATGTGTGTCGCTCGCTCAATTAGGAATACAGGAAAACTAAAAAGTGTTATCTAGCCCTGTACAGCACAGAAACAAGTTTCCATCGAAATAACATAAACGCACAGCACTCCTTTGTAAACTAAATCACCTGTGTGTCGCTCGCTCAGGTAGGAATACAAGAAAAATGAAAAGTGATATATCGAACTGTATGGCAAAGAAAGAAATTTCCATCGAAAGAACAGAAACGCAAAGCACAACTTCATAAACTAATTCATATGTTTCGCCGTTCAATTATTATAACAAGAAAACTGAAAAGTGATATATCGCACTGTACAGCGCAGAGACAAGTTTGCAAGAGAAGAACAGAAAAGCAAAGCACTACTTTGTAAACTAAATCACCTGTGCGTCGCTCGCTCAATTAGGAATACAGGAAAACTGAAAAGTGTTATCTCACACTGTACAGCACAGAAACAAGTTTTCATCGAAAGAACAGAAACACAAAGCACATCTTTGTAAACTAATTGAAATACGTGTCGCCTGTGCAATTATTGTAACAGGGAAACTGAAAAGTGATATAACCCTAACCCTAACCCTAACCCTAACCCCTAAAACTAACCCTAACCCTAACGCTAACCATAACCCCTAACCTTAACCCTAACCCTAACCTAACACTACCTTGTTCCTAACAGGAACAAGTTTCCAAGGAAATAACATAAGCATAGCACTCCTTTGTAAACTAAATCACCTGTGTGTCGCTCGCTCAGGTAGGAATACAAGAAAACTGAAAAGTGATATATCGAACTGTACGTCAAAGAAACAAGTTTTCATCGAAAGAACAGAAACGCAAAGCACAACTTTGTAAACTAATTCACATACATGTCGCCTGTTCAATTATTATAACAGGAAAACTGAAAAGTGTTATAACCCTAACCTAACACTAACACTAACCCTAACCCTAACCCCCAAACCCTAACCCTACCTAACCCTAACCCTAACCCTAACCCTAACCCTAACCCTAAACCTAACCCTGACACTAACCCCCTAACCCTAACCCTAACTGTAGGACTAACCCCTAACCGTGACCCTAACCCTAACCCTAACCTGAACTCTAACCCTAACTTGTTCCTAACAGGAACAAGTTTCCAACGAAAGAACATAAACACAAAGCACTACTTTGTAAACTAAATCAAATGTGTGTCACTCGCTCAGTTAAGAATAGAGGAAAACTGAAAAGTGATATATTACACTGTACAACACAGGAACAAGTTTCCAATGAAAGAACAGAAAAGCAAAGCACTACTTTGTAAACTAAATCACATGTGTGTCACTCTCTCAATTAGGAATACAAGAAAACTGAAAAGTGATATAACCCTAAAACTATCCCTAACCCTAACCCAAACTTGTCCTAAAAGGAACAAGTTTCCAACAAAAGAAAAGAAACGCAAAGCATTACCTTCTAAACTAAATCACAAGTGTGTCGCTCGCTCATTTAGAAATACTGGAAAACTGAAAAGTGATATATCACACTATACAGCACAGGAACAAGTTTCGAACGAAAGAACAGAAACGGAAAGCACTATTTCTAAACTAAATCACATGTGTGTCACTTGCTCAATTAGGAATACAGGAAAAATGAAAAGTCATATATTGAACTGTTCGGCAAAGAAACAAGTATTCATCGAAAGAACAGAAACACAAAGCACAACTTTGTCAAGTAATTCACATACGTTCAATTATTATAACAGGAAAACTGAAAAGTGATATAACACTAACCCTAACACTAACATTAACCCTAACCCTAACCCCAAAACCCTAACCCTACCCTAACCCTAACCCTAACCCTAACCCTAACCCTAACCCTAACCCTAACCCCAACCCTAACCTAACCCTAACCCTAACCCTAACCCTAACCCTAACCCTAACCCTAAACTAACCAAACCTAACCCCTAACCCTAACCCCTAACCCTAACCCTAACTGTAACACTAACCTAACCCTAACACCTAACTTAACCGTAACCCTTATCATAACCCTAACCTAACCCTAACTCTAACCCTAAACCTAACCCTAACTTGTTCCTAACAGGAACAAGTTTTCAACAAAAGAACAGAAATCACACATGTGTCTCTGGCTCAATTAGGAATACAGGAAAACTGAAAAGTGATATATCACACTGTACTGCAGAGAATCAAGTTTCCAACTGAAGAACAGAAACGCAAAGCTCTACTTTGTAAACTAAATCAAATGTGGGTGTCTCGCTCAATTAGGAATACAGGAAAACTGAAAATTGATATACCGCACTCTACATCACAGGAACAAGTTTCCAACAAAAGAAAAGGAGAGCAAAGCCCTACTTTGTAAAGGGAATCAGATTTGTGTCGCTCTCTCAATTAGGAATACAGGAAAACTGAAAAGTGTTATCTCGTATTGTATGGCACAGAAACAAGTTTCCATCGAAAGAACAGAACCGCAAAGCACAACTTCTAAAACTAATTCACATACTTGTCTCCTGTTCAATTATTATAACAGGAAAATTGAAAAGTGATATATCGCACTGTACAGCACAGAAACAAGTTTCCAACTGAAGAACAGAAACGCAAAGCTCTACTTTGTAAATTAAATCACATGTGTGTGGCTCACTCAATTAGTAATACAGGAAAACTGAAAAGTGATATACCGCACTCTACAGCACAGGAACAAGTCTCCAACGAAAGAACAGAAAAGCAAAGCACTACTTTCTAAACAGAATCACATGTGTGTTGCTTGCTCAATTTGGAATACAGGAAAACGGAAAAGTGTTATCTCGCACTGTACAGCACAGAAACAAGTTTCCATCAAAAGAACAGAAACACAAAGCACAACTTTGTAAACTAATTGAAATACGTGTCGCCTGTGCAATTATTGTAACAGGGAAACTGAAAAGTGATATAACCCTAACCCTAACCCTAAACCTAACCCCTAAATCTAAACCTAACCCTAACGTTAACCATAACCCCTAACCTTAACCCTAACCCTAACCCTAACACTACCTTGTTCCTAACAGGAACAAGTTTCCAAGGAAATAACATAAACGCAAAGCACTCCTTTGTAAACTAAATCACCTGTGTGTCGCTCGCTCAGGTAGGAATACAAGAAAACTGAAAAGTGATATATTGAACTGTACGTCAAAGAAACAAGTTTTCATCGAAAGAACAGAAACGCAAAGCACAACTTTGTAAACTAATTCACATACATGTCGCCTTTTCAATTATTATAACAGGAAAACTGAAAAGTGTTATAACCCTAACCCTAACCCTAACACGAACCCTCACCCTAACCCCCAAACCCTAACCCTAACCCTACCCTAACCCTAACCCTAACCCTAACCCTGACACTAACCCCCTAACCCTAACCCTAACTGTAAGACTAACCCCTAACCGTGACCCTAACCCTAACCCTGCCCTAACCCTAACCCTAACCTGAACTCTAACCCTAACAGGAACAAGTTTCCAACGAAAGAACATAAACACAAAGCACTACTTTGTAAACTAAATCAAATGTGTGTCACTCGCTCAGTTAAGAATACAGGAAAACTGAAAAGTGATATATTGCACTTTACAACACAGGAATAAGTTTCCAACAAAAGAACAGAAAAGCAAAGCACTACTTTGTAAACTAAATCACATGTGTGTCACTCTCTCAATTAGGAATACAAGAAAACTGAAAAGTGATATAACCCTAAAACTATCCCTAACCCTAACCCTAACTTGTCCTAACAGGAACAAGTTTCCAACAAAAGAACAGAAACGCAAAGCATTACATTCTAAACTAAATCACAAGTGTGTCGCTTGCTCATTTAGAAATACAGGAAAACTGAAATGTGATATATCACACTATACAGCACAGGAACAAGTTTCGAAAGAAAGAACAGAAACGGAAAGCACTATTTCTAAACTAAATCACATGTGTGTCACTCGCTCAATTAAGAATACAAGAAAACTGAAAAGTGATATATCGCAATTTACAGCACAGGAACAAGTTTCCAACGGAAGAACAGAAAAGCAAAGCACTACTTTGTAAACTAAATCACATGTGTGTCGCTCGCTCAATTAGGAATACAGGAAAAATGAAAAGTGATATATTGCACTTTACAGCACAGGAACAAGTTTCCAACGAAAGAACAAAAAAGGAAAGCACTAATTTGTAAACTGAATCACATGTGTGTCGCTCGCTCAATTAGGAATACAGGAAAACTGAAAAGTGATATATCACAATTTACAGCATAGGAACAAGTTTCCAACAGAAGAACAGAAAAGCAAAGCAATACTTTGTAAACTAAATCACATGTGTGTCGCTCGCTCAATTAGGAATACAGGAAAAATGAAAAGTGATATATTGCACTTTACAGCACAGGAACAAGTTTCCAACGAAAGAACAAAAAAGGAAAGCACTAATTTGTAAACTGAATCACATGTGTGTTGCTCGCTCAATTAGGAATACAGGAAAACTGAAAAGTGATATCTCGCACTGTACCTCACAGAAACAAGTTTCCAATGAAAGAACAGAAATATCTCGCACTGTACCTCACAGAAACAAGTTTCCAATGAAAGAACAGAAATTTGAAGCACAGTTTTGTAATCTAAGTAAGATGTTTATAGCCCTCTTAATTAGGAATACAGGAAAAACGAAAAGTGATATCTCCCACTGTAGTGCACAGAAACAAGTTTCCAATGAAAGAAAAGAAATATAAAGCACAACTTTGCAAACTAAGTAACATGTGTGTCGTCGGTTCAATTAGGAATACAGGAAAACTGAAAAGTGATATCTCCCACTGTAGTGCACAGAAACAAGTTTCCACCAAAAGAATAGAAAGGAAAGTCACAACTTTGTAAACTAAATCACATTTGTGTCGCCCGCTAATTTAGGAATACAGGAAAACTGAAAAGTGATATCTCCCATTTTAGAGCACAGAAAGAAGTTTCCAATGAAAGCACAGAAATACAAATCACAACTTTGCAAAATAATTCACATGTGTGTGGCCAGTTCCATTAGGAACACAGGAAAACTGAAAAGTGATATCTCCCACTTTAGAGCACAGGAAGAATTTTCCAATGAAAGAACAGAAACACAAAGCACAACTTTGTAAACTAAATCACATGTGTGTCGCCCGTTAAATTAGGATTACATGAAAACTGAAAAGTGATATCTCGCACTGAACCTCACAGAAACAAGTTTCCAACTAAACAACAGAAATGTAAAGCACAACTTTGTAAACTAAGTAAAATATGTTTTGCCAGTTCAATTAGGAATACAAACAAACTTAAAAGTGAAATCTCACACAGTACCACACAGAAAAAAGTTTCCTACAAAAGAACAGAAAAGCAAAGCACAACTTTGTAAACTAAATATCATTTGTGTTCCCTGCTCATTTAGGAATACAGGGAAACTGAAACGTGATATTTCCCACTTTAGAGCACAGAAAGAATTTTCCAATGAAAGAACAGAAACGCAAAGCACAACTTTGGAAGCCAAATCACATGTGTGGCTTCCGTTCAATTAGGAATACAGGAAAACTAAAAAATGATATCTTGCCCTGTACCTCACAGAAACAAGTTTCCAACGAAAGAAGAGTAATGTAAAGCAGAACTTTTAAAATAAGTGACATGTGTGTTTCCTGCTCAATTAGGAATACAAGAAAACTGAAAAGTGATATCTCCCACTGTAGTGCACAGAAACAAGTTTCCAACGAAAAAAACAGAAATGTAAAGCACAAGTTTGTAAACTAAGTAACATGTGTGTTGCTCGCTCAATAAGAAATAAAGGAAAACTGAAAAGTGATATCTTTCACTGTACCTCACAGAAACAAGTTTCCAATGAAAGAACAGAAAGGCAAAGCACAACTTTGGAAACTAAATCACATGTGTGTCGCCTGTTCAATTAGGAATTCAGGAAATCTAAAAAGTGATATCTCGCAATGTACCTCACAGAAAAAGGTTTCTCAAGAAAGAACAGAAATGTAAAGCACAACTTTGTTAACTAAATAACATGTGTGTTGCCTGCACAATTAAGAATATAGGAAAACTGAAATGTGATATCTTCTGCTTTAGAGCACATAAAGAAGTTTCCAATGAAAGAACAGAAAAGCAAAGCACAACTTTGTAAACTAAATATCATTTGGGTTCCCCACTCATTTCAGAATACAGGAAAACTGAAAAGTGATATTTCCCACTTTAGAGCAAAGAAAGAATTTTCAAATGAAAAAACAGAAACGCAAAGCACAACTTTGGAAAGCAAATCACATGTGTGGCTTCCGTTCAATTAGGAATACAGGAAAACTAAAAAATGATATCTTGCCCTGTACCTCACAGAAACAAGTTTCCAATGAAAGAAGAGTAATGTAAAGCACAACTTTTAAAATAAGTGACATGTGTTTTGCCCGCTCAATTAGGAATACAGAAAATCTGAAAAGTGATATCTCCCACTGTAGTGCACAGAAACAAGTTACCAACAAAAGAACACAAAAGCAAAGTACTACATTTAAACGGAATCACATGTGTGTCGCTCGCTCAATTAGGAATACAGGAAAATTGAAAAGTGTTATCTCACACTGTAGGGCACAGAAACAAGTTTCCATGGAAAGAAAAGAAACGCAAAAACAACATTGAAAACTAATTCACATGCGTGGTGCCTGTTCAATTATTATAACAGGAAAATTGAAAGGTGATATAAACCTAAGCCTAATCCTAACCCCGTAACCATAACCTAACCCTAACACTAACCTAACCCTAACCTAACCCTTTAACCCTAACCATAACCCTAACCATAACCTAAACCTGCCTAACACTAACCCTAACCCTAATCCTAACCCTAACCTAACTTGTTCCTAACAGGAAAAAGTTTCCAACGAAAGAACATAAACGCAAAGCACAATTTTGTAAACTAAATCACATGTGTGTGGCTCAGTCAATTAGGAATACAGAAAAACTGAAAAGTGATATATCGCATTGTACAGCACAGGAACAAGTTTCGAATGAAAGAACAGAGAAGCAAAGCACTACTATGTAGACTAAATCACATGCGTGTCACTCGCACAATTATTAATACAGGAAAACTGAAAAGGAATATATCACACCATACAGCACAGGAACAAGTTTCCAACAAAAGAACAGAAAAGCAAGGCACTACTTTTAAACGGAATCACATTTGTGTCGCTCGCTCAATTAGGAATACAGAAAAACTGAAAAGTGTTATCTCGCACTGTACAGCACAGAAACAAGTTTCCATCGAACAAACAAAATGGCAAAGCACAACTTTGTAAACTAATTCACATACATGTTGCCCTTTCAATTATTATAACAGGAAAACTAAAATGTGATATATAACACTGTATAGCAGAGAAACAAGTTTCCAACAGAAGAACAGAAAAGCAAAGCACGACTTTTAAACGGAATCACATGTGTGTCGCTCGCTCAAGTAGGAATACAGGAAAACTGAAAAGTGTTATCTCGCACTGTATGGCAAAGAAACAAGTTTCCATCAAAGGAACAGAAACACAAAGCACGACGTTGTAAACTAATTCACATAAGTGTCGCCTGTTCAATTAGTATAACAGTAAAACTGAAAAGTCATATAACCCTAACCCTAAACTTAACCCTAACCCCGTAACCCTAACCCTAACCGTAACACTAACCATAACACTTAACCCTAACCGTAACCATAACCCTAACGCTAACCATACCCTAAACCTAACCCTCAATCTAACCCTCACCCTAACCCTAACATGGTCCTAACAGAAACAAGTTTCCAAGGAAAGAACAAAAACACAAAGCACAAAACACTAACCCTAATGCTAACGCCGTAACCCTAACCCTAACAGCAACCCTTACCTCTAACCCTAACCCTAACACTAACCCTAACCTAACCTAACCTAAACCTAACCCTAACCCTAACCTAACCATAAACCTAAACCTAAACCTAACCTTAACCCTAACGCGAACACTAACTTGTTCCTAATAGGAACAAGTTTCCAACGAAAGAACATAAACGCAAAGCACTACTTTGTAAACTAAATCACATGTGTGCCACTCGCTCAATTAGGAATACAGGAAAACTGAAATGTGATATATCGCATTGTACAACACAGGAACAAGTTTCGAACGAAAGAACAGAAAAGCAAAGCAATACTTTGTAAATTAAATCACATGTGTGTCGCTCGCACAATTAGGAATACAGGAGAACTGAAAAGTGATATATTGCACTGTATAGCACAGGAACAAGTTTCCAAAAAAAGAACATAAACTCAAAGTACAACTTTGAAAACTAATTCACATACGTGTTGCCTGTTCAATTATTATAACAGGAAAACTGAAAAGTGATATAACGCACTGTACAGCACAAAAACAATTTTCAATCGAAAGAACAGAAACACAAAGCACAACATTGTAAACTAATTCACATACGTGTCGCCTGTTCAATTATTATAACAGGAAAACTGAAAAGTGATATAACCCTAACCCTAACCTAACCCTAACCTAACACTAACCCCTATCTCTAACCTAGCCTAACCTGTAACCTAACCCTAACCTAACCCTATATTAACCCTAACCCTAAACCGAAACCTAACGCTAACCCTAACTTGTTCGAACAGGAACAAGTTTCCAACAAAAAGAATATAAAGCATAAAGCACTACTTTGTAAACTAAATCACATGTGTGTCACTTGCTCCATTAGGAATACAGGAAACCTGAAAAGTGATATATCGCACTGTACATCACAGGAAGAAGTTTCCAACAAAAGAACAAAAAAGCAAAGCACTACTTTTAAGCGGAATCACATGTGTGTAGCTTGCTCAATTAGGAATACAGGAAAACTGAAAAGTGTTATCTCACACTGTATGGCACACAATCCTGTTTCCATGGAAAGAACAGAAATGCAAAGCACAAGTTTGTAAAGTAATTCACATATGTGTCGCCTGTTCAATTATTATAACAGGAAAACTGAAAAGTGATATAACCCTAACCCTAACCCTAACCCCTAACCTAACACTAACCCATAACCCTAACCCTAACCTAACCCTAACCCTATCCTAACCCTAACCTAAACTGAACTCTTACCTAACCCTAACTTGTTCCGAACAGTGACAAGTTTCCAAAAAAGAATATAAACGCAAAGCACTACTTTGTAAAGTAAATCACATGTGTGTCTCTTGCTCAATTAGGAATACAGGAAACCTGAAAAGTGATATATGGCAGTGTACAACCCAGGAAGATATTTCAAACGAAAGAACATAAGAGCAAAGCACTACTTTTAAACAGAATCACATGTGTGTCGCTCGATCAATTAGGAATAAGAGAAAACCTAATAGTGATATATCGCACTGTACAGCACACGAACAAATTTCAAATAAAAGAACAGAAAAGCAAAGCACGACTTTTAAATGGAATCACATGTGTTTCGCTCGTTCAATTAGGAATACAGGAAAACTGAAAAGTGTTATCTCTCACAGTATGGCACAGAAACAAGTTTCCATCGAAGGAACAGAAACCCAAAACACAACTTTGTAAACTAATTCACAAAGAGACGCCTGTTCAATTATTATAACAGGAAAACTGAAAAGTGATACAACCCTAACCTAACCTAACCCTAACCCTAACCCTAACCCTAACCTAACCCTAACCCCTAACCCTAACCCAAACCCTAACCCTAACCCTAACCCTAACCCTAACCCTAACCCTACCTAACCCTAACCATAAACCTCACCCTAACCCTAAACCTAACATTAACTTGTTCCTATCACGAACAAGTTTCCAACGAAAGAACATAAATGCAAAGCACAACATTGTAAACTAATTCACATATGTGTCGCCTGTTCAATTATTATTACAGGAAAACTGAAAGTGATATAACCTTAACCCTTAACCTAACCCTAACACTATCCCTAACCCTAGCCCAAACCTGTAACCCTAACCTTAACAAAATCCTAACCTAACCTAACCCTATCATAACCCTACCCTTAAACCAACCCTAACCCTAACCCTAACTTGTTCCAAACAGGAACAAGATTACAACAAAAGAATATAATCGCAAAGGACTACTTTGTAACATAAATCACATGTTTGTCACTCGCTCAATTAGGAATACAGGAAAACTGAAAAGTGATATATCGCAGTGTACAGCACAGGAAGAAATTTCCAACGATAGAACAGAAAAGCAAAGCACTACTTTTAAATGGAATCTCATGTGTGTAGCTTGCTCAATTAGGAATACAGGAAAACTGAAAAGTGATATCTCCCACTTTAGAGCACAGAAAGAAGTTTCCAATGAAAAAACAGAAACGCAAAGCACATCTGTCGAATCTAAATCACATGTGTGTCACCTGCACAATTAGGAATACAGGAAAACTGAAAAGTGATATCTCCCACTTTAGAGTACAAAAAGAAGTTTCCAGTGAGAGAACAGAAACTCAAAGCCCAACTTTGGAAAATAAATCACATTTGTGTCGCCCATTCACTTAGGAACAAAGGAAAACTAAAAAGTGATATCTCACACTGTACCTCCCACAGAAACACGTTTCCAACGAAAGAACAGAAATGTTAAGCACAACTTTGTAAACTAAGTAACATGTGTGTTGCCCGCTCAACTAGGAATACAGGAAAACTGAAAAGTGATATCTCTCACTGTAGTGCACAGAAAGAAGTTTCCAAAAAAGAATTGAAAGGCAAAGCACAACTTTGTGAACTAAATCTCATTTGTATTGCCCGCTCAATTAGGAATACAGGAAAACTAAAAAGTGATATCTCCCACTTTAGAGCACAGAAAGAAATTTCAAATGACAGAACAGAAACACAAAGCACACCTTTTGAAACTAAATCACATGTGTGCTACTCATTCACTTAGGAACACAGGAAAACTGAAAAGTGATATCTCACAGTGTAGCTCACACAAAGAAGTCTCCAATGAAAGAACAGAAAAGCAAAGCACTACTTTTAAACGGAATCACATGTGTGTCGCTCGCTCAAGTAGGAATATCGGATAACTGAAAAGTGATATATCGCACAGTACAGCACATGAAAATGTTTCGAAGGAAAGAACAGAAAAGCAAAGCACTACTTTTAAACGGAATCACATGTGTGTCGATCACTCAACTAGGAATATAGGAAAACTGTAAAGTGTTACCTCACACTGTAGGGCACAGAAACATGTTTCCATCATAAGAACAGAAACGCAAACCACAACTTTGTAAACTAATTCACATATGAGTTGCCCGTTCAATTATTATAACAGGAAAACTGAAAAGTGATATATCACACTGTAGAGCAAAGAAACAAATTTCCAACAGAAGAACGGAAACGAAAAGCACTACTTTGTAAAATAAATAACATGTGTGTCGATCGCTCAATTAGGAATACAGTAAAACTGAAAAGTGATATAATGCACTGTACAGCACAGGAACAAGTTTCGAATGAAAGAACAGAAAAGCAAAGCACTACTTTTAAATGGAATCACATGTGTGTCGCTCGATCAATTAGGAATACAGGAAAACTGAAAAATGATATATCGAACTGTACAGAAAAGAAACAAGTTTCCAATAGGAAAACAGAAATGCAAAGCACTACTTTGTAACCTAAATCACATGTGTGTTGCTCGCTCAATTAGGAATACAAGAAAACTGAAAAGTGATATATTGAACTGTACTGCACAGAAACAAGTTTTCATGGAAAGAACAGAAAGCATACGCACAAATTTGTAAACCAATTCACATACGTGTAGCCTGTTCAATTATTATAACAGGAAAACTGAAAAGTTATATAACCCTAACTAACCTAACCCTAACCCACTAACCCTAACCTAACCCTAACACGTAACCTAACCTAACCTAAACCTAACCCCTAACCTAACCCTAACCCTAACCCTAACCTAACCGTAAACATGCCTAACCTAACCCTAACCCTAACCCTAACCCTAACCTAACCCTAACCCTAACACTAACTCTAACTTGTTCCTAACAGGAACAAGTTTCCTGAAAAGAACATAAACTCAAAGCACTAATTGGAAATAAATCACATGTGTGTCACTTGCTTAATTAGGAATACAGGAAACCTGAAAAGTGATATATCGCTCTGTACAGCACAGGAACAAGTTTGAAGCAGAAAGAATAGAATAGCAAAGCTCTACTTTTTAAGCGGAATCACATGTGTGTCGATCGTTCAATTAGGAATACAGGAAAACTGAAAAGTGATATAATGCACTGTACAGCAGAGGAACAAGTTTCCATTGAAGGAACACAAAAGCAAAGCTCAACTTTTTTTTTTTTTTTCAATGCAGTTTATTTAGGAACCTTGAACAATCATCTGACCCTGGGGAAAGCCAGCCCACTTTAAATAGCCTCTGGGCAGCCAACCTCAGTATGCCACGTGGGCAATGCAGATAGGTCCACATCCATAGAAGCAAGCCAGATCCTCAGCCTTAGCCAAATGTGGAGTTGTTTGTGACAGAGAGCACTCACCATCGGGAAGGTGGAAGGCGGAAACCAGCTCCATCTTTCAGGAGTGGCATTACGCAGCTCTCTACAGTCCCCCCTTTTTGTTTTGGACGCATCAGGCAAGAGTAGAGGTCTGATCTCTGATATTAGAAATAAATTGGGACTTTGTACTGATGTTCATTTAGGTGTCATCCACCCAAAGAGCATCAGACCCGTCCGATACCTTTTTCTCAGAGGGGGAACCTGGGGCATCAACCTGCATGCAATCAGACATGCTCTTCTCTGGGTCCAAAGCGGCTGACCCTGAGTGCAGTGTAGCCTCGCATCCTGAGCATAATATTTTGGCTTTTATGGTGGCCAACCATGCTTGGGAGAATGTCCTGCTTCAATGGCTGTAAAGGCCTGAATGGTCATGGCTGCATCACGCTGTTGTGAGACTCTAATCTTGCATATATACCACAGGCAAACCAAGGTGACCAACACCAGAAGGCCTGCTAATGCTCCCCTGCCCGCCCATTCCTTCAGATGATTCATGGCTGCAGCAATCCATGATGATACTCCTGTGGCTAGTCCTCGTCCCTCTGGTAGAATTTACTGTGACAATGGCCACTCTCAGCTGGTCCATCGTAGTGTCGAATTCTCAGTCCAATTACCTAAAATATAGCTTGACAATTGTTTAGACAGATTTGCAGCACAGGAAAAGTTCTCATGTTGTATGCTAGTGACACAAAGTCCAACATATTTTCATTGACAGGCAAATTGAGCGATTTGCCATAGGGTATCAATTTGCTCCTGCACGAGGTCAAACCTCTGATTGAACACCATCAAACCTCCTTTTAGTTGAGCATTAATTCCTTTTGTACATCTAAGGCATGAGCTACATTGGCTAAATGGTTATTCAGGGTCTGAGCAGTCTGCCCAGTATGACTCATGGCTAATGCCGTGGTGGTAGCTCAACAGCCGCCAATGAGATAGCAGTAACAATGGCAGCTGTAATTCCAAGATCCCTTTTCTGTCTGAAGAGAGTCATAGCATGAGGGGGCATCAGCGGGCACAGGCACCCAGTGAGGCATGGGAGTAACCAGCTAGTAAATTTACTAGCATTACAGCATTGGGCAAAAAAAGCAAGTATCATTACCACAATTACTTGGCTCTATTTGGCTAATAATGAATAAAAATGGGGATGTAAACAAACAGGTATGGGCTTATAGGAAATATTATGAGAAGCCTTAACCCCCTCGTTGGAACATCCTGCATCAGTTCTAGAACTAGCAGTGGTGGTGTCCGAGGTCTGAGTAGGTTCAGCAGACCATTGCCCCCCAGGGCGAGATGTGCTCCATGTAAATTGCCTAACTGCATGTTTTCCTCCACTTTTGAAAGTCATTTAAGGTTCTTAAATTATTTTTTCCTTTTTTTTTTTTTTAAAATTTTTTTCATCAATTACACTTTATTCATTCTGCATCCCCCCCATAGGCCCCTCCCTCCCCTCCCAATCCCACCCTCCCTCCCCCCCGCATGCACGCCACTCCCCAAGTCCACTGATAGGGAGGCCCTCCCCTCCTTTCTGATCCCAGTCTACCAGTTCACATCAAAGTGGCTGCATTGTCCTCCACTATGGCCTGGTAAGGCTGCTCCCCCAGAGGGAGGTGATCAAAGAGCAGGCCAATCAGATTATGCCAGAGGCAGTCCCTCTTCACATCACCATTTAGCCCAATTGGACTCTGAACTGCCCTGGGCTACATCTGTGCAGGGGGTTCTGGGTTATCTCCATGAATAGTCCTTGGTTGGAGTATGAGTCTCTGGGAAGTTCCTGTGTTCAAATTTTCTTGTTCTGTTGCTCTCCTTGTGGAGACCCTGTCCTCTCCAGCTCTTACTCTTTCCCAGTTCTTACCTAAAATTCCATTCCTCTCTGCCCAACAGTTGCCCATCAGGCTCAGCATCTGCCCTGATAGTCTGCAGGGCAGAGGCCCTCAAAAGGCCCTCTGTGGTAGGTTCCTAGGTTGTTTCCTGTTTTCTTCTTCTTCTGATGTCCATCCTCTTTGCCTTTCGGATGGGGATTGGACATTTTAGTTAGGGTCCTCTCTCTTGCTTAGTTTCTTTAGATGCACAGGTTTTAGTGGGTTTGTCCTATATTTGTATGTCTATATGGTGAGTATATACCATGTGTGTCTTTTTGCTTCTGGGACAACTCACTCAGGATGATCCTTTCCAGATCCACCATTTACCTACAAATTTCATGATTTCCTTATTTTTCATTGCTGAGTAATATTCCATTGTGTAGATGTACCACATTTTCTGCATCCATTCTTCAGTTGAGGGCATCTGGGTTGTTTCAGCTTCTGGCTATTACAAATAAAGCTGCTACAAACATGGTTGAGCAAATTTCCTTTTTGTGTGCTTGAGCCTCTTTTGGATATATGCCTAGGAGTGGTATGGCTGGATCTTGAGGAAGCACTATTCCTAGTTGTCTGAAAGCGCCAGATTGATTTCCAGAGTGGTTGTACCAGTTTACATTTCCACCAGCAGTGGAGAAGGGTTCCTCTTTCTCCACAACCTCTCAGCATGTGTTGTCACTTGAGTTTTTGATCTTGGCCATTCTCATGGGTGTAAGGTGAAATCTCAGGGTTGTTTTGATTTGCATTTCCCTAATGGCTAGTGAGGTTGAGCATTTCTTTAAGTGCTTCTCTGCCATTTGGTGTTCCTCTACAGAGAATTCTCTGTTTAGCTCTGTTCCCCATTTTTAAGTGGGTTACTTGGTTTGCTGCTTTTCAGCTTCTTTAGTTCTTTATATATATTTGATATGAGTCCTTTGTCAGATAAAGGGTTGGTGAATATTCTTTCCCAATCTGTAGGTGGTCGCTTTGTTTTGATGACAGTGTCCTTTGCTTTGCAGAAGCTTTTCAGTTTCATGAGGTCCCATTTATTGATTGTTGCTCTTAGAGCCTGTGCTGTTGGTGTTCTGTTCAGGAAGTTTTCCCCTGTACCAATGAGTTCTAGGGTATTCCCCACTTTTTTTTTTTTCAAGCCGATTTAATGTGTCTGGTTTTATGTTGAGGTCTTTGATCACTTGGACTTCAGTTTTGTGCAGGGTGATAAGTATGGATCTATTTTCATTTTTCTACATGTAGACATCCAGTTGGACCAGCACCATTTGTTGAAGATGCTATCTTTTTTTTTTCCATTGTATGGTTTTGGCATCTTTGTCAAAGATCAGGTGTCCATAAGTGTGTGGGTTATTTCTGGGTCCTCTGTTCAGTTCCATTGATCCACCATTCTGTTTCTATGCCAGTACCATGCAGTTTTTAAAACTGTTGCTCTATAGTACAACTTAAGATCAGGGATGGAGATACCTCGGAAGATCTTTTATTGTAGAGGATTGTTTTAGCAATTCTGGGTTTCTTGTTATTCCATATGAAGTTGAGAATTTTTCTTTCCAGGTCTGTAAAAGTATTGTGTTGGTAATTTGATGGGCATTGCATTGAATCTGTAGATTGCTTTTGGTAAGATGGCCATTTTACTATGTTAATCTTGCCAAGCCATGAGCATGGGAGATCTTTCCATCTTCTCATATCTTCTTCTAATTCTTTCTTCAGAGATTTGAAATTTTTTTCATACAAGTCTTTGACTTCCTTAGTTAGGGTTACTCGAGGTACCTTATGTCATTTGTGGCTATTGTGAAGGGTGTTGTTTCCCTAATTTCTTTCTCAGCCCTTTTGTCTTTTGTATACAGGAGGGCTACTGATTTTTTTGAGTTAATTTTGTATCCGGCCACTTTGCTGAAGGTGTTAATCAGCTGTAGGAGTTCCCTGGTAGAGATTTTTGGGGTCACTCACGTATACTATCATATCATCTGCAAATAGTGATAATTTGACTTCTTCCTTTCAATTTGTATCCCCTTGATCTCCTTCAACTGTCTTATTGCTCTAGCAAGGACTTCCAGAACTATGTTGAAGAGATATGGAAGAGTGGGCAGCCTTGTCTTGTCCCTGATTTCAGTGGGATTGCTTTAAGTTTCTCTCCGTTCAGTTTGATGTTGGCTATAGGCTTGCTGTATATCGCCTTTACTATGTTTAGATATGTGCCTTGTATCCCTGATCTCTCAATACTTTGAACATGAATGGATGTTGGATTTTGTCAAAGGCTTTTCAGCATCTAGGGAGATTATCATGTGGTTTTTTCTTTCAGTTTGTTAATATGGTGGATCACATTGATGGATTTCCTTATATTGAACCACCCCTGCATACCTGGGATGAAGCCTACTTGGTCATAGTGGATAATATCTTTGATGTGTTCTTGGATTCGGTTTGCAAGTATTTTATTAAGTATTTTTGCATCAATGTTCATAAAGGGAGATTGGCGGAAATTCTCTTTCTTTGTTGAGTCTTTGTGAGGTTTAGGTACCAAGGTGACTGTGGCTTCATAGAATGAATTTGGTAATATTCCTTCTGTTTCTATTTTGTGGAATAGTTTGAAGAGAATTGGTGTTAGCTCTTCTTTGAAGGTCTGGTAAATTCTGCGCTGAAGCCATCTGGTCCTGGGCTTTTTTGGATGGGAGACTTTTGATGACCGCTTCTATTTCTTTGGGGATATAGGACTATTTAGTTGATTTACCTGGTCTGATTCAGCTTTGGTAAGTCAAATCGATCAAGAAAATTGTCCATTTCATTTAGATTTTCAAATTTTGTGGCATATAGACTTTTGAAGTAAGTCCTAATGATTGTTTGGATTTCCTCAGTGTCTGTAGTTATATCCCCCTTTTCATTCCTGATTTTGTTGATTTGGGTGGTGTCTCTCTGCCTTTTAGTTAGCCTGGCTAAGGGTTTGTCGATCTTGTTGATTTTCTCAAAGAACCAGCTCTTGGTTTCATTGATTCTTTGAATTGTTTTATTTGTTTCCAATTGATTGATTTCAGCCCTGAGTTTGATTATTTCAGCCGTCTACTCCTTCTTGGTGTGTCTGCTTCTTCTTTTTCTAGGGTTTTTAAGTGAGCCATTAGGGTGCTTGAATGAGCTGTCTCAATTTCTTCTTGAAGGCACTTAGTGCTATGAACTTTCCTCTTAGCACTGCTTTCATTGTGTCCCACAAGTTTGGGTATGTTGTGTCTTCATTTTCATTGATTTCTAGAAAGACTTTAATTTCTTTCTTTATTTCTTCCCTGACCCAGCTGTCATTTAGTAACAAGTTGTTCAGTTTCCATGTGTGTGTAGGCTTTTTGTTATTTCTGTTATTGTGGAGGTCCAGCTTTATTCCATGGTGATCAGACAAGATACATGGGATTATTTCAATCTTCTTGTATCTGTTGAGGCTTGCTTTGTGACCCACTATATGGTCTATTTTGGAGAAGGTTCCATGAGGTGCTGAGAAGAAGGTAAATTCTTTTGTGTTTGGGTGTAAAGTTCTGTAAATGTCTGTTAGGTCCATTTGATTCATGACCTCTGTCAGAGACATTGTTTCTTTGTTTAATTTCTGTTTTGTTGACCTGTCCTTTGTTGAGAGTGGGGTGTTGAAGTCTCCCACTATTATGTGTGTGGGATCTATATGTGCTTTAAATTTTATCAATGTTTCTTTCACAAATGTGGGTGCCCTTGTATTTGGGGCATAGATGTTCAGGATTGTGATGTCTTCCTGGTGGAATTTTCCTTGATGAGTATGAAGTGTCCTTCCCCATCTCTTTTGATTAATTTTGGTTGAAAGTCTATTTTATCAGATATTAGAATGGCTACTCCTGCTTGCTTCTTGGGTCCGTTTGCTTTAAAGTCGTCTTCCAACCCTTTACCCTCAGGTAATGTCTATCTTTGTGTCTTAGGTGTGTTTCTTGTATGCAACAGATTGCTGGGTTTTGTTTACGTATCCATTCTGTTAATCTGTGTCTTTTTTTATTGGAGAGTTGAGTCCATTGATGTTGAGAGAGATTAATGACCAGTGGCTGTTAGATGTCTTGATTTTGATGTTGGCTGTGGTCATCAGGTTGTGTGCTTAGTTGCTTTTGTTTTACTGAAGTGAGGTTATTTATTTCCTGTGTTTTCTTGAATGTAGCTAGCTTTCTTGGGTTGTATTTTCCCTTCAGTGTCTTCTGTAATGCTGGATTTGTTTGTAGGTATTGTTGAAATTTGTTTTGTCATTGAATATCTTGTTTTCTCCATCTATGAGGACTGAGAGTTTTGCAGGGTATAGTAGCCTGGGCTGACATCTGTGTTCTCTTAGGGTCTGCATGATATCCGTCAGGCCCTTCTGGCTTTCATAGTCTCTGTTGAAAAGTCAGGTGTGATTCTAATGGGTTTGCCATTATATGTTATAGCCTTTTTTCCTTGCAGCTTTTAGTATTTTTTCTTTGTTCTGTATACTTACTGTTTTGATTATTATGTGGTGGGAGGATTTTCTTTTCTGGTCAAATTTGTTGGGTGTGTTGTAGGCCTCATGTATTCTAATTAGCCTCTCCTTTAGCCAGGAAATTTTCTTCAATGATTTTGTTGAAAATATTTTCTGGGCCTTGGAGAAGGAAGTCTTCTTTTTCCTCTATACCTATTATTCTTAGGTTTTGTCTTTTCATATTGTCTTGCATTTCTTGGGCGGTCTGTGTCAGGAATTTTTCGGATTTAACATTTTCCTTGACAGAT